>JBANCY010000034.1:0-108742 GCA_037040045.1 Phorticella flavipennis
AAAACATGGTACAAAAGGGGTGGGGTGTGGAACATAGACCCCCAACACCCCCCCCCCCCCCCCCCCCCCTCCACCGACACACACACACTTTTTATAGTAAAAATTTTTTTATTTCCAAGCATCACAAATTAATGTTTATTTATTCTTGCATCGCTTTTCCTTCCTCTTCCTCTTCCTCTCTATTCTTTATCTTTCTTTCTTTCTTTCATCCAGTTTTTGCCACGCTTCTTCTGAGTTTCTTTTGCTTCGCCATTTTTTCAATTAAATTTCAAGTAAAAAATTCGCTTATTTTTATCCAACGCCTACGAATAGTTCCTGTTTTATCTTTCAGATCCACAGATCCGATCTAAGCGAGAAATTTGCCGTTTGCAATTTACTTCATTTTTACGACCTTCTTTCATCTTATCTTATTTAAAATAGCAGCTTCACATATTTCATACATTTTTTTCAATTCATCCAAAATTTTCTTTTTTCTCCATAACTTTTTTGTTTTTTGCGCTTTTCAAACGAAACTTATTATACTTGTTGTTTTTAAGCTTTACTCATACTCTACCAAATTTGATCAGAATCGGGGCACTATATCTTACAAAGCATACCAAATTTCGGTTCTGTACAATGCTTTTAACACTTAAGTTGTGAAGCTTTAATTATGTAGGATTTGCATATACAGTCGAACTTCCCAATAATATGATAAATCACAAATGTCAGGAAATTCGGGGTTCTATATCCTTTAGCGATCAGACTACTACATACCACTACAAAATACTAAATTTACTTTCTTAATGAAGAAATGTTCTATATTTTTGAAACTATTGCAACTAAACATGTTGAGTTTCAGATATTTATCCAAATTCAATAAAAATCGGTGCACTATATCTAATAGATTTCATATGAAATATAAACACCAAATTTTAATTTGAAAACTTTTTTGTTTTTAAGCTTTCTGACAGCCAAAATTTTTATAGCTCATTTGATTATCGTTTATATTATAAAATATGGAAAAAATCGAGCTACTATATCTGTTAGTTTTCATAGGAACAAACCATTTTAGATTAAGTTTTTGCATGAAAAGCTTTCTTGTTTTGGAAGATACTTTAACTAAACATAATGATTGTTAATTTTATTGTTTGCTGAAACAAATTTATCAAATTTCCTGAAAATCAAGCGACTATATCATATTGCTATATCCTTTCACAACATCATTTCAAAGAATTTCTTTTCGCTAAAACTAGATGAACAAATGATTCTAAACTGTTCTTAAAACTTTCTAAATATTTCAAACAAAACAAGCGACTATATCATATATTCTGTCATATTTCATATTTTATGTCATATTTTTTTCCTGAAAATAATTGTGTTTCAAAGAAATGTAGATTTTAAGCTAGTCTTAAAAATGTTCAAAATTTTTACCATAAATCAAGCGACTGTATTAAATTTTTAGTATTTTCCATAAAGCTTACAAAATGAAGTACTTTTTTTTCGTAAACCAAAACCAAAATTGCTTTTCCCATAAAAATTAAAAACCAACTCTTCCCGAAATAAACTAACAATGGCGATTTCGGGTCCCTAAGCAAATTGATTGGCAACAATCTGCGAGGCGCCGCAGCCGCGGCCATAAAGGAAAATTCACTAAAATGTGAAAATTGCTTTTTTCTTCTTCTGGAAAATGTGATAGTTGTGGCAGTAAAATGTGGCATGGTGTGGCGTGGCGGTGCCGTGTGGCGCGTAGCTGGGGCATAAATCTCTCAAGGCCGCTGACTAATGAATGAAAACAGAGACAAATGTTCAAAAGAAAATGAAGTCGAAGATGGAAACTATAACAATTTTCCCCTCATAAATTATGCAACATTTCCTACTTGCGCTGCGGCGGCTGTTGGGCCTTTTGCATGGGCCCTCGAAGCCTCGTCTCTACGCGGTGGCAACGGCAGCCAAACAGTGGCAAGCCACAAGCGGATGCCACAGCAGCAGCAGAGGCAGCGGCAGAGGCAGCAGCAGCGGCAGAGGCAGCGGCAGATGATGAAAATACAACAATGTAAGAGAAGAAGAGGAAAAATGCGGACACCGCTGCGAAAGTCGCGTTGGAGTTGCCGCGGCAACCGCAGATACAATTGCGACTAAAGCAAAAGTGTTGCCAATTGTTGTTGTTGTTGTTGTCGGTTGTTGTTGTTGTTGTTGTGTTGCTGCTGTTGCTGTTGGCCAACTCCATTTTGGGCCACAACATTCCATTGTCTATTTTGTATTGCGCTTTGTCTTCGCCTGAATTGCCACCAATCTTGTCTTCCCTTAGCGAGTTGCCACAGCCGACAGACTCGCGGGGCGACTCGCTCCCTAAAAACACAACTCCCACCAATCCATACCCCTTGCCCCCGTAGCCAACTGCCCCCTGCCCCCGCTCTCTGGGCCACAACAAGCTCAGCTAATATGTAACAATGTGGCAACAACTTTTCCTGAGGCAACACGGCGCTGTGTGAAATGCAATGCAAATGTTGCAAGCAGCAAACAACCCAAAGAAAAAGCAACCGCAAGGGTTTCTCTATGCTACCAACAACGACAACAACAACAACAACTTGCAACCTCCACACACAAACACACACACACACACACCCAGCGCCCCCTGCCGCACGCTGACCAACATTTGCTGCAAGCAGCTGCTGCAACATTATATATATATATATATATCTTTTTTTTAACTTTCGCCACGTTTTGGTACTTAAAACTAGAAGTTTAGGTCGCAACTGATCAGGGCAGTTGGCCCCAGTTGGGGGGCAAGCGGAGCAGAAGGCGGAAGAGTTGTGTCACATGTGCTCGGGGAAAATTTTGGAAGATTTATAAAGCATGGAGAACTACATACGACCTCCATGTTAGCTAGTGGACACGTAACACCCTTCCCCTTATAGAGATAAATTCCAATTAGCCAATCTTTAGATCCCATCGTGTCAAAGCCTGAAGCCTCTTCCTACACTGAAAAACTTTCCAACAACTTAAGAAGAGTGCCTTAAAGACTCTTCTCGGAGGAACCCTAAGCTCCGCGGAAGTTTACAGCTAGAGATTACTTTGCACGCCTTTGATGCACATATTGTCTGGAGAACTACGTATTTCGATCTTAAAAATCATATTGAAGGAAGTAAAATACATCTTTAAAGCTCAACAACTTTATCCTCTCGGGGAAACCATCCATATAGAAGCTAAGGTCCATCATTAAAGCTCAAAAAGTTTATCCTTTAGGAAAAACGATACTACACTTCCGGGCTACTTTTCGTATGTACCCCATAAAGCAGAATCCAGTAGTAGTTCTACTATAGAAACTCGATTTAAATCTATCGAAAAAATTAGCCTAAAGTGCAGAAAATGAAATCCTTTAGCTTATCCGTGGGGCCATTTGAGCAGTTTCCATTGATCATTTGATCATTCAACGATTACCATTCATATATATGTATTGAATGATGTAATTGTTATTATATCTATGTATATATATGATATATATAAGTGCAAAAAGCCAGAGCAACTGACGTCTTCAGGATATGACGGGTCATGTTTTCGACATGAGTGGTGGGACTTGAACCAACCTTGTTTTGGAGGGACACTGCTCCAACGAGGCCCCTATCTCGGAAACCTATGTCTTATCCAATATGATCATTAGTAGTTCGATCTGGCGGTTTTTCCACAAATATACAATGGGTTTAAGAATGCTTTTTGTCAAAATTTGAAAACGTCAGCTTGGAAGTTAAGGAATGTTTGTCAACTGATCATGCCGGCAGTTACTAGAAGGTGACTTAAAGTCACATCCTTCTGAAACTTTTTTAAGACTTTAAGATCAATGTGAGATCTATCAAATCCAATGTGCTGAGCCATTCTGGATTAGCAAATCTCCGTGTTTTTTGATATTACGCAAGTTGAGCTGGATATAGTTTTGAGGCCAAAAATTTTGTGGAATTTTGTTGCCATTCTAATTGAAGTGGCGTAATTGTTGCAACACCGCAAAGTAACTGCAATCAGCAACTGGCAACAGGGGCAACAATTCCAAAATCTCAGCCCGAAAATTTGCGCATATCTCACAGATACTCGATTTGTATCTGCAACTGAAATACAATAACTGACAACGACAACAACGACGACAACAACAACATTTGTCCTTCAGGTGCCGCAATGAATACCTTTCCCACTAAGCTCAGAGCCCCCCTTATATATAGACAAACCCCCCCTATATAACCCACTATATATACCACATGAGTCTTAGCCAGACGTCAGATTAATTATTTTGCATCGTAAATAAATTGTGCATGCGGCAATTTAGTTAACAAATTATAGTTGTGTGTGCTCAGCGTGTGTGTGTGTGTGTGTATCTGTGTGTGTGTGTAGTTGTATGTGTGTATGTGTGTGTGTGTGTGTGTGTGTTGGCCAAGTGGCGCCAGCCAAAGCCATGCCAAAGACGCCAACGCGTTTTTTTCACTCTTTTTTTACTACTTCAAAAGTTGCCCCAAGGCATTCGATTGAACGGATTGGGTTCGGGTTCGGTTTTGGGATTGGAACCAAATGAGCTGTGAATTGTGAGAGAGCGTGTTAAGGATCCTTAACTCAAAACTAGACGGAACTGCGGCAAAGCTGTCAACGTAATGTGATTAACTCAGAACACGCTTCCCCCATCACGCCCCATCATCGAGATGCATGCGGCGAATCACCTTTTATTGCCCATTGTTGCACCTTACGCTGCCCCCCGCACACCCTGCCCCCCGCCGCTCTGTCGACATATGCAAATCGCAGCTAATTGCAAATGCCGCAGGCGTCGTCGTCGATCAATCCGGCCACTGTCCAGTTGTCAGTCTGTCAGTCAGTCAGTCGGCGTCTTACAACGTTTTGTCCAACAAACGCTGACATAATAATTACCGCAACTTAGCGACAATAGTATTAAGACCCATCCCTCCCTCGCTCCCTACCTTCCTTGCCTCCCTCCTTAGCCAACACCCAACAACAGCCCCCCCCCACTTGCCCCGCACAGAGCAAAATTCTGTCAGAGGTTGCCCAACTGGCAACGAGCCACCTACCCAGACCAATGAACCGAACCGAACCGAACCGAATTGAACGGAACGGAACTGAACCATAGGGAACCAAACGGAACTAGTCAAGCAACCCCCCAGACGAGAACAGCAAATCAGGGGGTATGCTCGGCGGCACGTCGAATCTTTCATACACTTCGTATATATATTATATAGCTGTATTTAAGAATAGATTCAATCGAATAGCTTGAAAAGCGTGAGGCATATGAATAAAACTAACTTTAAGTTAAAGTAGCTATATGTAATACTTGTCCGATCCATTTGAAATTTTGTGGAATGCCAAATTCAACTACCGTAGCTTGAAAAACATGAAGAATATGAGCACAATTATTCTATGTATTCCAGCTTTATGTTGTCGTGATTCGATTCTTTTGAAATTTAGTAGAATAATAGACACTACATAGACATTAGTTTGTGTCAAATTTAAATAAATTTACTTGAAAAATCTGGAGAATTTAGGCAAAAGAAACTTTTAGTTGTATATTATATAGTGCTTCGAAGCATCTGCATTAGCTAGTTCCAATTGTTCTTCTGGGACTACTTAACATACATAAAGAGAGAAAGACTGACGAACATCACCCAATCGACCATAGGGGGTCGCAAATTCTTACTTCAAACTTCTTGAAAAAGTGAGTATTTTTTCTTTCAAATACCCTCAAGAAGCAAAGTTATCTTAGAATTCAAGGTTTGGACTGCCTCATAAAGTTACAACTAACCAGGGTATTCTGCACGTCGTTCATTTCACCTAGTCTACACAATATATATAATACTTTTTACCAAAGTCATTGTGCGTTTTCAGTTTTTGAACTCAAAAGCCACTTACCGAGCCTCAAAAACACACACACATCTACCTCGGGGCCCGGCTCAGCGCGGTTCCCTAGGCACATGGGTCGGTCAGGTCCGGTTCGGTTATGCCTCTACGCCCATTAGATAATATAATATTATTACAACAAAGCACAAATAGTTTTATGCAATTTCTTTTTGCCACACTTCGACATATATTTGTTGGGCTCGGTTGGTTTTGGGCTCAAAAATAAAAAGGGGTTAAAAAGGGGGCGCCCAATTAGGGTCTCCAGCTGATTTGCCACACCCCGATAATGGATTGGGTTATTTGATATACAAAATAATTGAAGTAGTATCATTGAAATCCGTTTTTATATCAAATATGGGTAATGCCAAAAATATCCTTTAAGACAGATATAACTCAAATGAATTTTCTAGAGGTATATTGGATACAAGAGAACCGAAAAATATAGAACTTCCTGAAGAAAATATAAAAGTTTTTTCAAGTCAACAAACTTCCGACTGAAATCATGTGGGAGAAAAAGTTCAGTTTTTAAGTAAGTTTTCGTTTGGTACATAAATTATATATTCAATCATACTATAGATAAGGATTGTTCAGTTATGGGTCGTCTTAGGTCTACGACAAAGGACGTAATTTCGGTCGAATTGTAAGGAGTTTTCCAAAGGACTGCAAATGGTCTAAGCGAACTATTGATTGGATATATATTTTTGAGGAAGTAGAGTCAACTGAAGAAGGAAAGATAATAATTGTAGCATTTTTCAGATGATTTAGACATTAATAAAGGACATTAAGGATTTCAAAGTGAGAAAGCATTATCTTTGGCTTGCCGAAGATTTGATATTATTTTGAAAGTTTAAACCTCAAAAATTGAGGAACTGGTGGACTGACGGATTCGGGACTCGGTGGACCAGTGGATAGCGCACTGTCCCGCCAAACAAGAGGTGCGAGCTCGAGTCCCCCTCATGCCGATAGGCATGACCCTCCTAGAAAAACTAGGTTGTGGCGTAGGATTTGAAATCCACCCACGTAAACAAAGTTCTTCAGTGAAGGAAGCAGAAATAAAGGAAAATAGTGCTTCAGGCTTTGAACCAATGGGGTTGTTATGGCCATATAAAAAAAGAAAAATGGACTGAGGGATATCTGACTATCTGTTTCGGGTAACTTTTAGGGGTCTACAAGCATTGTATTGGATCTATAATATTGTCTTTGAATTAGTTTATCATAAAACAATACTTTCGGCAACGTTACAGGGTAACACTCAGTCGAGTTTGGTAGCTCTTTAAGCCTTTCTTTATAGTACACACTTTCTGTTGTTTATTGAAATCTTGTCTGGTTGCAGTCTACCTAGAGGAGAGTCTGCAAGCTTCTGCTTCTGTAGCTTCTGCAGCTTCTTCTCTCATCTCGCTCTCTGTGGCTCTGTCTCCCTCTCGGTTCCCTCTCTTTCTTTGGACAGTTTTTGGCCCCAAACAGAAAGTTTCTACGCTTCGTACTTTCTTTTTTGTCTCTCCGGAGTCAATGTGATGCGGCTTCTGCTTGCCCACTTTTTGCCTTTTTGCTCCTCGCAAACAGTTAGCCTGCCGCCACAGGCCAGTTACCAACAGTGGGGACCCCGGTACCCATCTGCCGTCCGTCGAATGCCGGCGTTCCGAACGTTTTTCGCGCTTTTCATTTCTGTTGCGGTTGTTGTTGTCGTTGTTGTTTTTGTGTTATTTCATTTTGTTGTTGTTTCGCTTTTACTTGACAACTTTTTGCGGTTGTTGTTGTTGTCGTTGTTGCTTTGGTGTTTGTTGTTGTTGTTGCTTTGGTTATTGTTGCTGTGGTTGTTGGCGTTGTTTTTGTCGTTGTTGCTTTAGTGGTTGTTGTTGTTGTTGCTCTCATTGTTGTCGGACCATAAAAAGCGCACACAAGTTGTCAATTATTTTATAATAAAGAGCGCAGCGAACGGCCACACATTAGCCGAGACGACGATGATGGCCCAGCGTTTTGGCCCAAAATATTTAGGCCAAGAACTGACAAAGACCAAAGTCAAAGACGGGCTCGTAAGTCAACCACAACAACAACCACAACGACAACGACAACAACAACAATAGTTGTTTGCGGTCAACGCAAGTGAAAAGCATTTCAACAACAAAAAGTCTGCCCTGTACCCCCCTCCACCCTGAACCGCGTCCCCCCCCCCCTCCAACCGACCAACACCCTTCCAGCTTTTCAGCCATGTTTCGCTAATTGGTTAACTGCAGCAATTGGTAAACTTTTTCAATTGCCGTTGACCCAAAAACTAAACATATATATAGTATATACATATATATATCTATATAGTATATATATATATCTATATAATATATATAAAATCAACTTGAAAAAAAGCTGCCAAATTAGCAAACACGTTAAAATTGCTTTGGGGCCAAATGTGTTAACAACAACTTTGCGCAATGTGCAATGCTTTAAGGGTGCCAGCAACACCAACAACCCCTCCCCGCACAGCATTCTAAGCCACTCCCCCCTTTTTGGAGGGCGTTACCCGGACCATAGACAACTTTAAACGTGACCAAAACTGGCAGCCAAATTGGCTAAAATGTCAGGCGAGAGGCGGCAAGTTGGGCGGGCGAATTCAATTAACACAATTTAAATCAAACGCCACAGGGGACTGGGTGGGGGTGGGTGGCAGCTGCTTCATGGGGCTGGTGAGAGGGGTTGGTGTAAACCGTAGTATAATCTAGCAAAACTCTATGTATAACTAGAGCATAGATCAGATTCGTGGGAAACAACACAAAAATGTGATTTTATAAACGAAAAACCCATTGAAAATGGGTAACAGGTAAGGAGCAAACATAACCTAAACACATAACAGTGAAACCTCTCTACAGTGCACAGCGACGGTCGCCTGAAATTTGTCCATTCTTCAGAGGTGTTCACTAATGGAGGGTTCATTTACATGTTTTTTTCCCCCGTTCCCAATTTTTTGTCCATTAAAAGGAGGTGAGTGTTCACTGTACTTCATAACACATCATACACTATGTACCCAAACAGTTCACTACATCCTTTTCGTATAACCTCATAAAACTCGGGAACTATTAGAGCTACAGATCTGAACTTTGATATGTGAAGAGATCTGGGCTCTACGCAAGGAAAGCTCTATTATAATTTGAACAGCCACGCCCACTTTACCAGTAAAGCAAGAAAAACCCTAAATAAAGCTTCAACAAAAGGCATTTAGCTTTATAGGTTATAGTTGTCCAGAATTTTGTTAAAAATTTCTCTTCTCAACAAATCAAATATTTTATAGTGTATTTCTAAGTCGAGCATGTTCTAGTCTAGCTTTCGAGTTAAACCATAACTTTGTTGTTTTTTCACTACTCTCAAGAGAATCAAGAAACTTGTAGATCATGACTTTACCTGTTAAGTTTAAACCCAAATTGTACAATAATTGCAATTGTTTACCTAAAAAGAGAAGAATAAAGAATTATTATTAGATATATATAAATATATGTGTACTATATGAAGGTATAGGTAGAAAAAATAACTTAATAGTCCACGTATTAGTTAATAGAGTTGCCACCTTCCACAAAATATATAAAACTGGATAACTAAAGTAGGCTTTGTGTCAAATTTCATTACATTTCAAAAACTGTGAAATTTAAGTTCCTCGATATTTCTATCGAATCAGTGTTGACAAGTTTCAATAGTTTAGTGTCAAAACTAAAGGACTAAAGCAATCATCGATATATCTGTCAAATCATAGCTATTTGGTGTGACGACTCAATCTGTCATTCAGTCGTTGAGCAAACTCCGAAAAATACAAAACTTCCTAAAGAAAATATAAAAGTTTAATTTTCTCCTCAACAAACTTGCGCTTGAAATCGTATTAAATCGTGAATACATCCAATCGTTCTCCTAATAAGAAGTATTTAAACAAGTTCAGTTTTCGTCAATCATACTCTAGAAATCTCCAGATATGGGTCGTCGTAAGTCTAAGCAAAAGACCCCTCCAAAGTCCAAACAGAATCCCCAGAATACAAATCAGCCAAAGGAGGTCAATACTCGTGTGTGTAATCACAAGTCCTGTGATTATATTATGTAAGCTTTAACTTTTTTTATTGGATGAACTCAAAATAATTCTCTCCTAATTGAACAGCGACAAAGGACGGAATTTCGGCCGGATCACTTGCCGGCATTGTAAGGAGTTCTCCAAACGATTGCAAATGGCCTAAGTGATGATTTTGAGGAAGTTAAGTTTATAGTTATAAGTCACAGTTTTTTCAATTGGTGACTTATACTTGCTTTTACTGGTGATGTCGCAGTTATAGTATCAAATTTAGTCGATACCTATTTACGCAATTATACCTAATTTTCAAGTCACAGTTACAGCCGCAGTCACCGTGATTAATATAACAAATGATATTGTAATCAAAGCAATATTTGTATTCACAATTACATAAAATCACAGTAACTGTTACTAAGCTAATTAAATTGAGAATTTGACTTAAAAATAATTAACAAATTTGAATTTCCATTTGCAGTTAAACTTAAATCCAACAGTCATAATAATGGTCACAGTTTCGATCACAATTACAGTCACATTTTCAGATTTTTAAGACGATTTCCAAATCTATTTCTTATCTAATTTCTTATCAGATTACAAAAGCTACAGATTGTTGCATTCACAGTGATATAAAATCACAGTAACAACTATGGTCACAGTGTGAGTCACAGTTACATATAGAGAGTTTTTTAAGTCTTTTGTAATTTAGATAAATAAAAATTTCTTATCAGATTACAAAAACTACAGATAGTTTCATTCACAGTGACATAAAATCACAGTAACTGTTACTAAGAAAACTAAAGTCACACTTAAAGGGACTATTTCAGTTACAATTTTATTTATTTAAGAATTTTAGGCAAATTCCTAGTTAAAATTCGACGTAAAGTCACAGAGACACAGTCACATCTATGGTCACAGTCTGAGTCACGTTCAGAATCACAGTTACAGTCACATTTTGGGAGTTTTTTAAGTATATTGTAATCCAGACAAATAAAAATTTGTTATTAGTTTACAAAAAATACAAATAGTTGTATTCACAGTGACTTAAAATCACAGTAACTGTTACTAAGAAAACCAAAGTCACAGTTTCAGGGAGTATTTCAGTTACAATTTTATTTATTCAAGAATTTTAGGCATATTTCGTGTCACAATTTGGCTTAAAGTCACAGAGACACAGTCACAACTATGGTCACTGTCTGAGTCACAGTTACAGTCACATTTCGAGAACTTCAAGTGGACTCCCGAGTCTGTTGTAATCAAGGCAAATGACAATTTCTTATCAAATTACAAGAACTACAAAGAAAATGTTGGAAAAACAAGGAACAACAACAACAACAACATATACCGCCCGCATGACTGTTGTTGTTGTCGTTGTTGTTGGTGTTCGTAGTGTGTACTTAGGTTTTTTTTTTACTATTATAGCAACATCGGTGGTTGTTGTTGTCGTTGTTGTTGTTGTTGCTGTCCTCAATTTGCGTAAAATGGCACAACGAAATAAATTAAAATGCAGCAAGAGTCGCCCCGTCTACCCCTCCCCCCTCCCCATACGCCGCAAGACGCCTAAAAGTGCCCAGCCAAGTCGCAAGTTGCCCCACTGCCTCCACTGCCTCCACTTCATATCACATAGTGCTGGTAGGAGCAGTGGCAGGGGGAGTGGAGAGTTGTAGGGGCACGTGAGGGGGGGATCGTGTCATCGTGGCATTACTGCAACGATAACAAAGTCACATTGTTATCGGCGGCGCAACAAACGCGCCAACAAAATGAGAGCAACAACTGCAGCACACCGAAGTGGCAAATACACTAAAAACCAACCACGGCATGTGCTTGACTGGTTAGCTTATATACCCGTTGAGTGCCTTGGCGCTTTTTACAGGGTATTTGTCTACGCAAAAGCCTCAGCTTGAAGTGAATCGACGCATAATTGACAGAATCGCTTCCATGTTGGGTGTGCGGACGCATGGGACAGTTGGACAGGGTTGTATTGGTGTGATAACATGTCCATATAGACGAAGGCACTGAGACATATAGACATATAGACAGAGAGACTTACGACTTGGTCCCACAGTCAGATTCAGATTCCGATTCAGTCTCAGACTTGGAGTCGCAGTACACCCCCCTGCCCCCTTTGGCGCTTGTTTTGTGGGTGAGTTGTTGTTGTTCATGTTGTTCTTGTTGTTGTTGTTGTCGCCAGCAGTTGCTAAATGCAAATTAAAAGACAACAACAACAACAACAACTCGTTATGGCGTCGGCGCAACTTCAAAGCGCTTTGCGCTTTTTGTTTAGTTTTAGTTTCAATTTAAATAAAATGCGCAACGAGACAAGAAACAAATCGAAACCAAGGAAACTCGCATGAAAATTTTAGCGGCATTTTTTCTATATAGTCTATACTCTTCCCGAAGAAAATGGTCCATTCACTTTGAGCTATAGCTTATAATATCCAAAGGAAAGTGACGTAAGTCCCTTAAAGTCTGTCAGTGCGTCACACAGCCCTCTTTTCAAAAGAACCAGCTGAATTCGTCCACTATATCATATAGCTAACATACAACTAAAACTAAATTCTGCCCATATTTCCCCTAATTTTGAAGCTACTGCATTTAAATTCGACAGGCACTTAAGGTTCTCCATAATCTATCATTCCTCCAAATTTCAAAAAAAAAAATGCTACATACACTTTGAGCTATAGCTTATAAGATCCAATGAAAAGTTACGTAAATCCCTTAAATGTTAGCTTAATGTCTGTCGTCTTTATGTATGACCGCCACACATTCCTCTTTTCAAAAGAACCAGCCGAATTCGATCATTATATCATCTAGCTAACATACAACTAAAACAAAATTCTATCCATATTTTCCATAATTTTCAAGCTACTGCATTTAAATTCTATAAGCACTTAAGTTTCTGCATAATCTATCGTTCCTCCAAATTTCTAAACAATCGGATTACTATATATTATAGTGGTTATACAGTACATATAGTCAGTTTTGTCGATATATACCATCTTTTTCAAGCTATGACATATAAATTTGATGCACACATAAGCACTATATGATATAGGTGTCACAGAACTAAAAGCCAATCTTTTGTATATTTTCCATATTTTTTTGACTATTGCAATTAACTTTCACAAGCTTGTACGTTTCTGTATTATATATTTGACCTCTAAATTTTGAAGGAATCGGGCTGCTAAATTTTATATTAGTCAAACAACTAAAAGTCAGTATAGTCCATATTTACCATGTTTTTCCAACTATTAAATACAAATTTGGTGCTCACACAAGTTTCTGTACTATCAACTGCAGCACCAAATTTCAGAAGGATCGGACTAGTATATCATATAGCTACTATACAACTTAAACTCAGTTTAGTCCATATTTCCCATGTTTTTCAAGCTATTGAATATAAATTTGGAGTTCACTCAAGTCTCTGTATCATCAATTGCAGCACCAAATTTCAGAAGGATCGGAATAGCTACCATACAAACTCGATTAAGTTAATATTTCCCATGTTTATCGAGCTATTGGATTGAAATTTCGAAACTATGCAAGGTTTGCAGATCACTTCCTGTTCTCTGTATCTATTATCTTTTACAGAAACTATCGTGGGCCGCCCTACGGACTTTTCACCCTTGCGTGTTTATTAGTTCGAAGGTTCAAATCACCCATAATTAATATTCTTAGAAGTTTTCTTTTCAATTTCCCATCAAATATAGCGTATCAAATCTTCGTTGAACCCAAGCTAATGCCTTCTCGGTTGGTTTTTTTACTAGATTTTTTCCAGCTTATTGACAACCTCCGACAATGACGACGACGAATTCAAATTACGTTTACGGGACAAACAGCGGCGCACGACTTTAACGTAATGGAAAATATGTAAAAAAAAATAGATATATATATATAAATAAATAAACAAATCAAAGAGCAATTAGAATGAATTGACTGTATGACTAGCAGATACCCTAGACAATTAGACAGCAGTTTTCAATTTTCAATTTCAGTTTCCAGCGACCACCCGCAATGCCCACAATGTGGCTTGTAATGCGGCCAAAACGCAGCGGGACGGACGGCCGTTTATAGCCAGAATCCAGAGGCCCAGTGAAAAGGCATTATATAACCGCACGGCCGTTCAGCGTGGACACAAACCTTAAGCCGTTACGACGCGTTGCGTTGCCGCCGCCGCCGCCGCGTGGCGTCGCGTGGGTGTTGCAAGCCAAAGCTAATCGCTGGGCAGCGGCAGCGGCAGCGGCGGTGGCGGTGGCAGCGGTGGCGGCAGCGGCTTTTTAGCGTGGCAAAAATATAATTAATGGCACCACTTTGATGCAATTATTGCATAAATCTATTGCCAAGACGATAAATATAGTATTATGGTGCCCTCTGTTGTTGTTGTTGTTGTTGCTATTGTTGTTGTTAATGTCGGCAAATCCACAAAGGCCGCTCGCCCGATCTTGGCTTGTTAGAAGCGCGAACCCCGACGCCCGACCCCTCAGCTCGACCCACTGACCAGTCAAATGTGACCGAACCTAAACAGAAGTCAGCCCATTGGGGGACTCAGCCCAGCTGAAAGGTATATAGAACCATTCGCTGCCCTGGAAATGAGTCGTGTTGGCATAGCCATCACTAGTCTTCCTCGCCCAATATCTGATGTCATAGCGGGCCTCGGTGGACCAGTGGATAGCGCACTGTCCCACCAAACAAGAGGTGCGAGTTCGAGTCCCGCTTATGTCGATGGGCATGACCCTCCTAGAAAAACCAGGTTGTGGCGTAGGACTTGAAATCCACCCATGTAAAAAAAAGAATCTTCAGTAAAGAAAGCAGAGAAAAAGCCAAATAGTGTTTCAGGCTTTGACCTAATGCGGTTGTTATGACCATATAATAATAATATACGATGATGAATCAATAAATACCCGAGTTGGACGTTAGTTGAGCTTTAACATCGTATACTACTATCGATAAAAAGCAGTTTAAAGCAAATTTCAAGCAGAAAAATTATATGTTTTTGGAAGGAATAGAATATTGCCCGACTCATTGAAAGAAGTCTAAGCATCTAAAACTTATCTCTTAGTTCTTAACTCAACTCTAGCAGCACGTCTTATACCTATTTTTTTGTCATCATCCAAAAAAAATAATAGAAGAGTCTTTGGAATACATTTTACATACTGTTATAACTCTTTTTCTTTTATGAACTCAACACAAATACTCAAAATTCCAAGATTTTTGGAAATGCTTTTTTAGCGCACAAAGAGTCCTCTTTATTTCCATTATCAGTATTCTATTTTTCAAAAGTTCTGTTTGTTCTGTTTGAGATGCAAATTTTTTTAAAAAAAACTGTGAAACATTTGTCAAAATGTATAGAATTGATTATTATTCAAAAGTTCTGTTTATTCTTAAGTTTCCTGATTACCATATTCTGTTTTTTCAAGGTCTCAAAATGTATGGAATTGTACATATTTCAATATTTTTCGAAAAAATCGTGTTAACTTTAGCTTTTCATTACAAAAAGTCAGTCGCAACTTCATAAGCTTGCCATTTTACAGGGTATAACACATGTTGAGCAAACCAGATGGTCAAAGCTTTCGTAAAGCTCGCTCCAAGTTATGTTTTTGTTGATAACTTTTTATTTTGTTGTTATGCGCTATAAACATTTGTTTTAAATTAGTTATTATTAGTTTTGTGTACTTTTTATGGCCCGTGTTTGGTTAGATGATTTGTGGGCTTTAATGGGTAGCTGTTTGGCTAACAACAGCCGGAAAGTTGGCTTAGAATCGAAGTTTATAATTGGTTAGAGAAACGAAAACGAAAGGGAGGAACGTTTGTTTTTGGGTTGTGTAAAATGGAAATGGTGGGAAAGGGTTTTGGGTGTTTTATAGAGTGAATCAGATGGGATATTTTTTGAAAGAATCAAGAATTAAGAACAGAATGGAAAGAGAGGAGAGGAGACTAAATGTTTAATAGGAATAGGTTTGGATAGCAAACTGAAGTAGAGGCCATAAGTATGGTAAAAGATCTCCAGAAAACTTAGTACCAAGAATCAAGAATTAAGAGCTGAATGGAAAGGTAGGAGAGGAGTGACTAAGGGTTTACTAGGAGGCAGAAAAGCTAAAGTTAAACCAACTTCTTGAGACTTGGTATAGGTTTATCTAGCTAACTGCTAAAAGATCTCCAGAAAACTTAGTACTAAGTTAAGAGTTGGGCTAAAATTTTCAAAGTTTTGAGACAAAGTTAAGACTTTCAAAATTTTATAACTCTGTTCTAAATTTTTAATTTACATTTGTCGAAAGACTGACAAAGTTGCAGCAAAAGTTGCAACTTTAGCAGCCGCCGTCGCCGTCGCGGTCGCAGTCGCTGCTGGCGTCGCTGCAGCAGCGGGTCAACTGATGTCCGGCGGTGCGGGAGCAGCGCGTGCGAAATTTCAATTTGTGACCCCCGCTGTGGCAGCAACCAGTTGTTGGCCTACTCAGTCACTCAGTCAGTCAGTCAGTCAATCAGTCAATCAGTCAGTCAGCCAGGCAAACGCTTAAAGTGAAACTCTTTGCAACAGAAATTGAAGGCGTGAAAATGTTTGTCGTCGCCGGAGGCAACGTGTGGCAAGTTCCGCCTGCTGCAAAATATGAAGAAAGAAACACGAGAGACTTGGGGGAAAATCTGGGAAAAACGTTTCTTGGCTAAACGCTGGCTAACTAACTGGCTAACTGACTGACTGACTGACTGACTGACTGACTGGCCAAATAGTTGATCAGTTGGTTAATCAGTGGATCAGATCAACTGTTGCCAACTCGTTACATTTCCTCATTTCCTTAGGCCCCTTCTCCTTCCCCTGGTCCCACGATCTATTTGCATGCACATAAATCACAGCCAAACCCCCTCCTTGCCACAGTTAAGCGCAACGCCCCCCCACAACCTCCCTTTGGCAGCACAAACGTGTTTTTTCGCTTAGCGTTTTGTGGAATTTGCCAGCGCGAGTTGTTGTTAATTTGTTGCCAATGTTGCTGGAGGGGGCGAGGGGGCTATGGGGGGAAAACTGCAACAATTTATTGCACATTTAAGTTTATAAGTTAAAAGCTAATTGAAGTTTGACGTTGCAACAACAACAGCAACGACAACAACAAACAACTGTGTGCAATTTGCAAAGCGTTTTTCAAGCGTTTTTTTGTCGCGCGCGGCGCCAGGCGGCGTCGGCAACTTTGGGGCCAAAGCCAAAGCGCGTTGCTTTGCCCACTTTTGGTGCGGGCCATAAGCAACACGGAAAAGGCAATGAAAACAGAACACCGTACACCGTGCACCGTACAACATACGCCGTAAAGAGACAGAGACAATTGTCAGCGATCGTATCTGGATTTGGAACTGCAGAGACGGCGCGCGTCTTTGAAAAACGCGCGCGACTCTCCCCTGTGCGGGTGTCGGCGGCGGCGGTTCTCAACGCGCCAAAAACGCGCGCAAGCTTATTTTTATACCCTGATCCCAATTGAAAAAATGGGAAGAAGGGTATAATAGTTTTGTTGGAATGCATGTCACAGGCAGAGGGAGGCGTGCCACACCCCATAAAGTATATATATTCTTGATCAGCCTCAATAGCCGTGTCGATATAGCCATGTCCGTCTGTCCGTCCGTCTGTATGAACCCGCCAAACTCGGAAACTACAAAACCTACAGACTTCAAACTTGGCACGGAAGATCCGTGTAGAGCATACGCAATACGAGTTTGTTTCAAATTTTGGATGCCACGCCCCTTCGCGTGATAATCGATAAAAATGATTTTCGATAAATTGGCCATAACTTTGGCATTTATAAAGTAATCACCAAATTTGGTAAATAGGGTCATGATTAGAAACTGCAGAATGGAATTTCCCAAAATTTTGATACACCCTTCCATTCTCTCGGAAAGTGACAAAATGTGTATAACAGGCGCAATTTTTCTGCTAGAGTTATCAAATTTGGTATGTAGGTGCCCCAAGTTACTATGTAGAAAGTGGCATCCAAAACTTTTTTTCATTCTAACTTGCTCCCCCCAAATTTGATAAGTGCCTCTAATTTCTACAATCCTTATCGAAATGGTTCGAGTTTCATGATATGTATTCATAACACTATCATAAACCATTCCTGAAAATTTCAGAACGGTCGGATCATAAACACCGAAGTTATAACACTGAGAATTGGACGAAAACGGGCCAAAATGCCAAAAGATGAAAAATGCCTTATGTCACCTGGCGGCTAAACGTTTATAGCTAGAAGCACGAAATTTGGCATGTAGGTTCTCATAGATGATGCGCAAAATGCATTTTCTCCAAATTTTGGATACCACGCCCCCCTCCCCCGCAAATCAAAAAAATTTGATACCAGGTGTAATTTTTTGATTTAAAATGTGTGACTGAATTAGGCGTATTTAATCGTATTTTTTGACTGGGATCAGGGTATAGCCGCAGTTGAGCACTCTCGACTGCAGCACTCTATCTTGTTTTTTTTTTATTGTTTATTGTTTTTTATACATTTTAATTTAATTTAAGCTCTGTGCTTGCATTGCAATTACAATTAAATACGTTGTAGTTGCAATAAAAAGCATTTATTATTTATGATTTATCATCTCTCGCGTTTTATTATTATTATTATTATTACCCACGCCAAGCCCCCCTCGTAATACCCCCTATGAGCCACTTGCCACTTGGCCTCCTCCCCCGCCGCCTCCTCCTCCTCCATGCACCATAATGGCGGCTAATTTGACACTGGAACACGCCTGAGATCGTCGCAATCGTTGCAATCCGTCGTCTCAGCTGTCAAATCAAACTCTGAAACCACTCGACACATTTCACAATGGAGGAGACAACCCTCAATGGTTCGGACAGGGGTACGCGGGTCTCCCAGCTCCCGTCTTCCGTCCTCCGTCTATTCTATTTAGCATTCGCATGTAAATTATGCTAATTAAAACTATACAAAAACACGTTAATAACATTGGCAAAGGTGTTGTTTGGGCTGCGGTAAAGTTCCATTTAGCTTCCAGCTTCGATCGATGATTTCTTTTCTCTTTGTGTACTACGAACTGCCCATATATCAAGTTCAAGCTCAACCAGCGAGAATTGTAATGACTACGAGATGCTCTTTGTAGAATTTAAAGGAAAGTAAAATTGATTTACTGCAATTTTTTATCAAGTTTGAGGACAGATCTCAGGGAAATTCGATAGACCAATGGAACCCGATATGGTTGCCATGGCCATATAATAATATGGCCAACTTATAACTTTTATCTGGTCCCAATTATGTTAAAAATCTCGATAACTACAGACAAACCCATAAATATCTTGTAAGCGATCAGACATTACCGGAAAAAAATGTACCATTACTATAAACTACATTTGGTAAAACCTGTAAAAATTATTGATAAGCTAAAGTTTCTTCCATCATTTTTTTTCTCTGAAAACGACATAGAAAATATGCTAAACTAGATATAGAAATACTTAAATAGAATATATAGTTTCCCGCATTTAGATGTCAAACCATGCTCGATAAGAAAATCTTATGCAACATATTGTACTGCAGACACTCTGTAAAAGCTCGATCATAAGAATGAGTGATGAAGAGAGTAATCGTCAAAGAGTTCAAAAACTAAGCAAGCCTCAAAGTTCCTGGAAAATTATTTATAGAGAACCGCAAATGAACATTTATGCTGGAAATCGAAATAAACCGATAAAACAAGTTTTTTTTGAATTTTTCAGAATCTACAGCTTATAAAATACTATAGAGATTGTATATCCAAAAATGATTTTTGGCAAAATATATAAATCGTATCAAAGTATACAGGATTTCAGAAAGAAAAAAGTAGTCAATAAGAGTTTTATTATTTACTTATAGGATTTGAAAAAATGGAAAAATGGAAATCTTAAGTCGTTGTTGGAAAATTGCATATTTCATATGTTTAGTTTCGTTTAGAAGTAAAAAATTGCTTGCTGGTTGGGGCCGAACTTGAAGAGAGATATGATTAAAACGCTGTATATCTTTCTTGTTCATTGACAAATTGCCATAAAATTCGTAGGATCAATAGGTAATATACTTATATAAGTGCTGTTGGAATTTAAGAGAATTAACTCCAAAGACATGGGAAATACACGCTGGTGCTGGAAAGAATACTTAGCTAGAGGACGATGGTGAAATTTATGCTACAGTCGAAATTCCCTATAATGAATCTTGACGGGACCAGAAAATCACTTCATTATATATAAACTTCATTGTATGGAAATGCATTAAAATACAATGAAATTGGAACCAAAAAGATGTGTGTTTGAAATCAATTCATAATAGGGAGAGCTTCATTGTATAGAAGTTCACTATAGAGAAGTTTGACTGTATATATATTTTGTGTTCATAGCCCAATTGTAATGAAATTTGTAGGATCAATAGTAAAACAACTTATATAAGTGCTTTTGGAATTTAAGGGAATCAACTCCAAAGACATGGAAAATACACCCTGCTGATGGAAAGAATATTTAGCTGGAGGGCGATGGTGAATCCTATAAAATATCATTTCCTGTTCAGCTATACCCTATGAAAATTAATTTCAAAAACTATGGTATGATGACTATCGTTAGCACTTCATCTTGAGCTATCTGTGTGTAACTCTCGGCAAATGACTCATTTCTTTTTGGATCTCTCGTTTTGAACTCTTTGATTTGCCAACTGCCTTTTTTTGTTGGCTTTGGCAACGATACACAATTTTTTGATTGGCAAGTCAAAAACGTTGCCATAAAAAGGCAGCAGTTAGTCAGAGCTGAGCAGAGACAGTTGACGTTTTAATTTCAACTTTGAGTTCCCCACAAAAATCCAATCAAAACTTTGTTCGATCTTTTGCCAAAAAAAAAAAAAAATGTTGTCACGATTCCGCGTGCCAAAAATCGCGCAACGTAATTAAATTCCAATGCAAGTCGCAAAAAAAGGCCAAAAAAAGCCAAAAAAAAAAAGCTGAAGTTCAAGGGCAAACAACAAAAGCTGGCGTCGTGGTGGAAGATTACACTAGCTGCCCGACTGTCTGTCATTCCGTCCGTCTGTCTGTCATTCCGTCCGTCTGTCTGTCTGTCTGTCTGAAACCCAATTTCGTTTACAATTACAATTGGCAAACAGTTTTGAGCGTGTTTTGAATTGAATTTAGTTTTGATTTAATTTGATTTGATTTACTTTGAGTTTGAATTCGAAACGGTTTCTAAATTGTTTGTTTGGCATTGATTTTTTCCCTGTTTTTCTGTGTTTTTTTACCATATTGTTGCCATGTTGCCACTGAGTTGCCAATGGCTGTGGAACTATGGGCAACTCTGGGGCATTGTCTTTGCAGCGAAAGTTGCTTTTCAATGGGCCATGGGCCAAACAAACAAATAAACAAAAAGACAAAAAAAAAACAAGCTAAAAATCGCATAATAATGGCAACTGATTAACACAATGCCAAAACTGTAACTGCTACAGCACCGTTACATGAAAATTACAATAAATGGGGGACACATTTGTGGGCTGGGAACACAAACCAATTTCAGCATCTAGAATCTAGAATTGACCCACTTCAGGCCAGAGAGATCTACAAAAGCTTTGACTGCCCGAAGGCAACATACTCTTTAAATATTAAGGGTAAAAGATGTTGGATCCTTCTGAAATTTAGTAGAATGACAGATCATGAAGAAACCTAAGTGCTTGCTAAATTTCAATGCAATAGATTTAAGGATATGGAAAATATACAACAAAAGATAGAAAATTCTTAATTCCAAAGGCGACCCAGTAAATAAATAGCGCAGCATTCAATCAAGATTGCAATAGTTGAGAGCGGAATATATATGATTTGTAAACGATGCCTAACTACGGTGTTTGTGGACCGATTTTTGTGAAATTTGGTAGAACCATAGATAAGATAAAAGAAACGTAGTTGCTATTAAAATTTAAATATGAAAGCTTAAAAAACGTAGGAAATATAGAACAAAAAAGTATTGGAGATAATCTTGGCTGGAATAGCGATGACAGATCTAGCTAACCGCTTAGCACAACACTCTGACCCGTTGGGCCAGCCGTTGGAAGAAAAAGTAAATGATACTTAACATCTGTGAAATTTGAAAATTCCTTCTGAAACTTGGTAGAAACATAGATAATAAAGAAACGAATGTGCTTGCAGTATTTAAGTTCAATAGCTCTAAAAACAAAGGAAATCTGTGCAAATTAAAGGGTTATATGACAGCTAAATGCTGTGATTCGCTGTGATTGATAACAAAAGTAAGCTTTACATCAAATTTCAAACAGATGAACATGGCCCAAAAGTATTTTTGACCAATCTGAAGCCAATCTTTGATAACAAAAGAGAGTTTCGTTCTGGAAACAGTCCAAAACTCAACTAAGCGGAATTTGGCCTGAAAAATTTTTGGTAGCCGCCGGTGGGAATTGTTGGCAAGGACAGGTGTAGGCTGGCTTTTACAGCTCCGTCCGTGTCGGCCACAATTGTCTGTTTTGACTGAAGTCTTCGAGACAATGCACGGCGGACACGTGGGCGCGTGTCGGTGTCAATGATGACACCACAACGACTCCAAAGCCAAAGACTGGCGATCAAAGAGCTGCAGCCCACACGGCAAAATATCAGATGAAAAGAAAAGAAAAACCCAGGCAGATCAACTCGACCAAGAGTTACCATTGCCACAGCAAGTGGCTACTGTCCGAGTCGGTAGTCGGAGCAGTGCAACTTTTACAGGGTATACAGCAGTCAACAGGTGTCTAGAGACTCGAATCGGATCGTATTGAAGCCAAGCGCAACCGAAAACCAAAAACAAATACAAATACAGAAAAATACAGAAAAAATGTTAAATGTGAGTTTTGAGCGCGGCTTTATAAATGCATTTTGACCAAGTTTGACTAAAGCAGTCGCCGTTAAACGGGGCGCCTCGGCGGCGCCAAGGTCGTTCAAGGTAGTCCACAAAATGTTTTACGAGTCGAAATACGGGGGAACCGAGGGGCCGCCGAAGCACATGCTGCGTATGCGCAATCGTATGTGCTGTGACAATTGATCGTATTTACTGGCCCAAACGATCGCGTTTTTTCCTTCTCTTGGCCCAAACTTCAATTAGTGTCAAGGGTCAAAAGCAACAGAAAAATCAGTCAGCTTGTTATAAAGCAAATCAGGTTATAGGAGCTATAGGAAAGGATTATCTACGCCGAAGTTTTTATACATTGAATCCAAAGCGAATGGAAACAAGTGGCATTTGGAAGATTTTAGAAGAGATGAAGCATCATCTTCTGTTCACCAAAATCTTTAGTTTATAAAATGATCATTCAATCTGGCTCATTGAAGATATTACACTCTTTTCTAAACTGGAATCAAAAGGAATAGAAACAAGTACTTCTTTCAAAGTTTGCTTATGTTAGATCCAAAAGAATTCGAACAAGAAAGCAAGCATTATCTTCTGTTCCTTAAATATTGGTGAAGTTTGTATTAATATCTTTAACTATGGCTCATCAAAGATTTCATACTCTTTTCAAAATTAAATCCTAAGAGAATAGAAACAAATACTTATTTTAAAGTATGCTCATATTTTATCAAAAAGATTTCGGAACAAGCGATCAAGCATTATATTCTGTCACCGATATCCTCAGTTTATATTAATGTCATTAACTATGGTTCCACGAATATATCATAATTCTATTGAAGTTGGAGCACAAGGTTACAGACCTGCGATCTAATAAATTTAAGCTTGACAATCAACTAATGGTCTACATCAAATTTGCCTGATTTTGAGGAAAAATACTACTATAAAACTTTTAAATATTTGATACCTTTCTTGCTCATAAACCAATTGTTTTGAAATTTGTAGAATCAACAATTAATAGAGTTACTTAAGTGTCTTAAGAATTTCAAATAAATATCTCAAAAAACATGGGATATACAGCCCCATTCCGATTTTAGTTCTATGACAACTGTTCACTGACAATGGTTTGTGATGCTTCTATGGTACAGTGACTATTCTGCCTTTTAACAATAAAATATCCACGCCAAGTCTTAAATAATAGTAGATCTTTTTTTTAAGATATATTTTTTTCCATGTGCTTCGATCACTTGCCTTGAAATTTGTAGAATCCGTAACTAATGAAGTTATTTACGTTCTTTAAGAATTATCAGTAATATGTCCAACAAAAAGTAGATAATATAGGCAAAACCAACTTTCATATAGTGTTACACTGACTGGCACCGATCGAGCTACAAGGTAACCATGCATATAAAGCAGCTGTAACAATATTATCATTACGAAAAATCAAAAGTTGTGGAACACAGACATATGTAGTGATAGATAGTCTACCAACCATTCTGTATACACCCTGTGCCATCTACTATAATCCTACCAACTTCAAACTCTTTTCTTTATTTTTTGCAAAGATTTGCTGTAATCATTATATCATCATTTGTATGGTTTTTTTTGGGGCTTTTGTATTATTTCGCTTGATGTACCGCTGCATATCATGATAACTCTTTCGATTTTTACCTCCGTATCGGTCATTCGATTGCGTTATAAATCTCACCTTGGCCTGTCTGCGGTAGTTTTGTATCATTTTGGCTAAGTATTTCTGATGTTTTTTCGGTATTTTTCGGTATTTTTTTGGATTGCGTTAAATTTTCTTCCTGCTGTTTTTGGCCTTGGCCTGGCCTGGCCTGGTCTGGTCTGGTCTGGTCGGGTCTGGCCCCCCTCTATAGCTCTTTTGGGTTCCCTTTTGAGTGATTGGCAAAATTTGTATTATTATTTATTTAGTTTTTTGCACATTGTTTGCTTAATGATTTTTTTCATTCCTTTTTTTCTTCTTCTTCTTCTTGTACTTTTTAGACAATATTTTTTTGGATTGTGTTTTTTCGGTTTGGTTTGGTTTGTTTTTGGGTCAATAGAGCGGAATTCCGTGCAGTTTATTGAACTGTAACTGAAACAGTTTCAAGTGTCAGTGCCATGCGATCGACCGACCGACCAGTTCCAGTTCCAACTCTGACTCCGACTTTAACTACGACTCCGACTCCAACTAAAGCTTCCCGTTGCGTCTGTGCGCCCCGTTGGCCTTTTGACTCTTTTATTTATTTTTTATATATTTTTATTTATTTATTTTTTGTATTTTTTTTTGGCTGGTTTTTGCCTTTCACAAGTTTTTTGATTTTCGTATTATTATGCAATCGGTCGCCGCGCCGGGCGACTCATTATAATAACCGCAATTAATTAATAATAATACTCATAATTTTGCAATAAAATGCAGCGACAACCTGGGATATTTGTGTTACATTTACAAGATTCATAATTGACAGCCGATAATTGATTGTTATTGGGTTGATCGAGGCGAACAGACGGACGGACGGAGGGACATACTGCCCGGCTGGTCGGTTGACATGCCACGCCCACGCCCGGCTCGCTGTGGGCAATAAAACCCATGCAAAACAAATGTTCGTATAATGAATGAATAATACAATAAAAAACCATTTCAATTGCATATCGAGCAAAATGCATATACATAATACATAAATACATAAATAAATTATAATATTTAAGTGTTTTTTTCAATGAAATTATCGATATCATTATAATTACCATTATCATTGTCTTTCTTATTACATAGCATACAAATCAATAGCCGTATTGGCTTTGTAAATTTCATCATTGTAAGATAGATTTTAAGATTTATAAATTTAATTATTTTAAGCATTAGTTTCTCCATTATTATTATCATTTATACTTTCATCAACACCTTCATTGTCATTATTTTTAAGTTATTTTTTATCATTAGAAGAACCAGCATTGTAAGTACTATATTTGAACTAGTTCTTTCATTATTATTTTATTATCATTGGACTTATCATAATTAATTAGTAATAGTAATTACTATTTATATTAGCATTATCATTATCATTATTATGAATATTATTCTTTCTAGCTGCCAACAATGTATTGTCTGTATCAATAAGATTATCAGTCTCATTAGCGAGATCATCATCATCATCGTTATTACTCTCATTATTTTTTCATCTCACTTCTATAAGTTTTATCACGATCAGCATTAGCCATTTTCACTTTTATCTCATCATTAAAATTTGTAAAAGCTTTAGTTGCCAATTAATTATTACTATTTTTATATAGATCTGCACAAGATATACATTGTGAGTCAATTACTATTGGCTTCACTTATTTTATTATCGTTCTAATTATTATTTCATTATTATCATTATCGTTTCTATTATTTTGCATCAATTATCATTATCATTAGAATCAACATCAAGGATCTCATTATCAATAATTATAACTTTTATTTACTTAAAGTAAATTGAAAATTGTTATTAATACAATTTCATTTTTGTTAAGTTGATGTTACATTCCTTTAAACATTAGCTTCATCGTATCGATTTTGGCATTCGCAATAGCATCGGTAAATTATAGTCAATATCGGACAACATAGTCATAAGGATTTCCATTTTCATGGACATTTGCTTTAACATCAATATTAGCATTATTGTTATTGTTAATATCATTATCATTATTATCATTATCATTATCATTATTATTATCATTATCATTATTATTATTATTATTATTATTATTATTATCATTATAATCAATTTCATTATCATTATCATTATAATCAATTTCATTATCATTATCATTATTTTTATTATTATTTTCATTATAATGTTCATAAAAATAGATAATGCACCTGCATTCTTTTTGGTATTTGTATTGGTATTGGTAATAAATGGGGCTTCGGTGGACCAGTGGACTTTCCACCCACGTAAAAAAAGATATTCCGTGAAGGTAGCAGAAATAAATGCAAAAAGTGCTTCAGGCTGTGACCCGATAGGGTTGTTATGGCCATATAATAATTGGTAATGGTATTAGTAATGGGAATGATATTGGTGATGATATTTGTATAGTTATAGTTATTGTTATTGGTATTGGTATTGGTATTGGTATTGGATCTCTGAGTTCCCTCTCAACTCCACACTCTTCCCCCATTGGTAAGCGTATTTGGTCTTCCCCCACCCGCGAAATACTCCCGACTTTAATGGATTTTTCAATTTATCGTTGCAATTGTTAACCTTCAATCGGATTGTTCGGCTTTTGAGTGCTTTTGAGTGCATTTAATTTGCATTTAATCACATTTTATTGCGATTTGTCCCACAATTTCCTCGTTCGATAAAAAAACAACGCGAACAAAACAAAACAGAAGAAAAGCAAAAAAAATAGAGAAAAAGAAGAAAAAAACAAAACATTTAAACAAACAATTTAAATGCCATAAGCGATATGGCGATATAGCGATATGGCGATATATAACGATATTCAATTTGGTCTTTGCTTCTACCGGGCTCCCGCCCCATTCCCCCCGCTGCTGCTGGGGTCTTTCGGCTGTGCGCCGACTCGACTCGACGCGGACTCGACTCCCCCGTCGCACGATCTTTTCTTTGGGTCTATAAAAGTTTCAGCATATTTTTATGGATAAAATAAATTGCTATTTTAGCCAAAGGTCAGCAGAACTTGTTGCTGATTCATTCGGATCTTTTGAGACGCCGCCCGCCTCCCGCGTCCGGTTCCGACCCATCCCAACGCGACACATGATCAACAATCGTCGATTGTTTATGTACTCCCTGCACTTATATAGACGTAATCGCGCGACTTACTCGTATTATTATAAAATAAAACTCGCTATATATGTTTTTTTTTTTCGTTTTTGACGCCTAATTAGTCATAATTAACGGATCATTTCCAATGCAATGTTTTATAGTATGGGGCTTACGATATGTATACTAGGCAAAGGCGATACTATATCGTTTTATAGTATACTATATACGCCGGAGATAACTGTGCATGTGTCTTGTTTACGGAGCAAAAACAAATCTGGGGCGCGCGGCCAGCTGATAAATTGTATATGGAATACTGAAAACGATCCAACGCCCCATTATGGCATAGTGGAACTGAGGAGGAAGGAACTGAAGGAAGTGCAATATTTCCTACTTTCTATCAAAAGTTGGAACTTAAGAGTTAATGATATAATATATAATAGGAAGATATAAGATGTAAAAGTATGGAAATACTAGGTTGTGGCGTAGGATTTGAATATCTTCAGTGAAGGAAGCAGGAATAAAGGAAAAAGTGATTCAGGCTTTGACCCGATAGGTTTGTTATCGCCATATAATAATAATAATATAATATACCCCTATATTTTTTGAAAGAAACCTCTTTGAATAAGAAGCATTATCTTTAGCTCATCGAAGATTCTATTGAGTTTTCGAGAAAAAAAGTTATATAGTGGAACCAATAAAGTTAAAAAAACTTAAAACAAGGCGCTTTCTATGACAAATCCTGAAACACGGGCACGATTGACCCATGATTGATTAACGTCAAAGTCAGTTAAATTCAGAGAATATTATATGAATGGATATCTGCCGTGTTTATGTGACAAGGTTTATAAAATTTGGTGGATCATTAAACTATAACAAAACTGAACTATATTGATAATTTGGGCAGGATAGACCCAGAAACATAGGAAATATAAAGAGAAAACGATATGTAGTTCTAGGCTAACTAGATGAATGTAATAGTTCCAACGCACTGGTTAGCTTCAGAATGGTTCAAAAACTTAAGCATCTAATCTGCATATGGTTAGTTGGACATCAACCTATTTATTTCTTTACTGTCTGTGTTGGGGTTCTTGAGACTATTTTCCTTAAAAATTTTATGTATAATTAATATGTAGAAAAAATGATATTATTTTTGATTTGAGCTCAAGTGCTTGGAACAATAGATGAGTTGCATAACAGTATTTGCCTAGGTTCGGTCTGAGATAAAAATAGAAATAGTTTTAAGAACTGTTGTTCTTAAATCTGGGTCGATTTGTATGCATAGAGGAGGTACAGGTAGGTTGGCCTAACAGTAATTACAATGGCACTCACTTTATATACAGATAGAGGTAGATATGTATGTGGGGTACCCCCGACCCGAAAAGAAAGAAAAGAAAAGAAATGCTCCAACTTCAGCTTGAGCTCTCCTCACCGACGACCGACCCTTTGCCCAATTCAAGAGGGTATTGAACTGAACGTCAACAAGTTGCCACAGCGGGGCAGTGGCTGTGGGGGGAGGGGTTAGAGGGGCATGGCTAGGGTGTGGTGCGGGGAGGGGGGTCAGGGGGGAACTTTTGTTTTAAACTAAAAGAAAACAAGACAAAATTATGCAGGTTTATGACCGCTTAACAGAGACAACAATATGGAAATTATTTTGCACAACAACAAGAGGAGGAGGAGGAGGAGGAGGTGGAAGAAGTGGAAGAAGAGGAAGAAAAGGTAGGCAGACGATAGAGCGATGGTAGCAGAAGAAGAGGGGGGGGGGAGGAGAAGGAGGAGGTGGAGAAGGAGGAGGTGGTGGAGCTGAAGGAGGTGGTGGAGCTGGAGCTGGAACGGGAGGTGGAGGGGGCAGACACAGAGGTAGTTGTAGAAGTCATTCAACATGTTCGTCGTGTGTCGTCAACAACAACAACGACAACAACAACAACAACGACAGTAGCAACAAAAAGAATGAAGATAACTTAAAATTCTATGTCAATTAACGGTCTTTTGTTTACCAAAATGAAGAAGCAGCAGCGTAGGTAGCAGCGACGTCGACTGCGACAGCGGCAGAGACAACAAAAGCACAGCACAGCACAGCAGCTGCTGCTGCACGCGCTTTGTAAGCCAACGCTGCTGACGTCGCTGCCGCTGCCGCTGTCTCTCTCTCTCTGCTGCTGCTGCAGCTGCTGCTACGAAAATTGTTAACAAGCACCGCAGCAGCAGTCGCAGTCGACGCAGCCGGCCATTGTGCAAAACTTTGCTCTCTCTCTCGCAAGATCACACAGACTCTCTCTCTCTCACCCCGCGTGCTCTCTCGGCATGCGCTGTCTCTCTCTCTCTCTCTCTTGGTTGATCTCTAGAGCCAATGTTGTTGTTGCTACTGTGTTGTTGTTGTTGGGTGTTGACTGCTAAGGTCACTCGGTGGTTGCTCACACACACACACTCATACATGTGGGTGTCTCTGTGTGCGTGTGTGTGTGTGTGTCTGTGTGTGTGTGTTCATATCTGTTGCTATGCAATTTGTTTACAAACGCGTGCGAAAGAGACCAAACGCCAGCAGCAGCAGCAGCAGCAGGAACAACAACAATAACAACCACAACAACAGTAACAACACTAACAACACCAAAAACAACAACACTAGCAACAACAACACTAACAACTGCAACAACAACAACAATGACAAGAACCAAACCACAAATTACTGAGCTTTTCTTTGTCTGAACTTTTTAGTTCAAGAAAATTATATGAAAAATGTACCAAAAAATGCTGAATTTATTTGATTTGCAAAGAATCCGAAAAATTTACAAAACTTTTTGGCACCTTCAAAAAACTAGATACAAATATTCTAAGCCATTTTCCAATACTTGGTCAAAAAAATATCGTTATTTTTACGTTCAGAATCCAATTTTTGGATTTAGTTGAGCAAAATATAAAAATTTAGAATATAGTTTGGTACCCTAGAGGAGCACCTGCATGAAGAAATATCATAATGAAAACAGTATCTATTCCTAACAAAAATTCACATTTAAGCTCAAGAAATCTGGGAATTATCAAAAAAAATTTTCATTTCCACGGATTGATTTTTTAATGATCTGATAATCGGTAACAAATTCATGTGATATTTGAAAAGATTATTAGACCCCAAGTTGATGGAATACCAAAGGAAAGTATTAATTTTACTTTATATTAATCGAAATATATTGAAAACTTGCTCAATATTTTCCATCTATTATCTGTAGCAAACAATATTACATCTATTTTGAAAATTTCATAATGATTGCGTTATAAGCATGTGAGTTATATAGTCAGGGTTATCGCTAAAAATTTCAAATCTCAAATACAATTTTGTTTTGTTTCTATTGATATTATTTTGTCACTTTGGCATTCTGGAACAGAACATTTTGAACTTTTTAATCGAATTTTCCATTGATTTCCATTTTTCAAATATTAAGTTGATATATTACACATATAACTTTTGGCATATTAGGGAAAAACCCTCCACTTGCACTTCCAAAAGTCGAAAATACATGAAATGTATATAAAATGAACTTCAAAGCTATTCTGGCGTCTCAAACCTTTAGAAAGAAAATATATTATGCGTTTAAGGAATAGATTATTTCGTTAACGATATGATCTGATTTTTAGCAAATAGTTGTGAAAAGTCATAGTAAAAATTCGGTATAATTCGGTCAGAACAAAGTCAAATTGATAATATGCCATAAATCACGATGAATTTCATTATATATTTGGCATTTTTGATACTTTTGTAATCGTTGGAAAAACGAATGAATATTGATGATTAAACTATATCTATTGAAGGGTGTTACGATGAATATCGTTTAAGGCATGACTGTTTAATCTTCTCAGATTTTAATATACTTTTTATAGAAAGAAAAGGTATAAGGATGAATATCATTATGATTCAACTGAAACGATTGACCTATGATAAATATACGTCAGTCAGTTAAATTCAGAGAATATTGTATGAATGGATATCTGCCCTGTTTATGTGCCAAGGATTATGAAATTTGGTGGATTATTAAACAATAACAAAACTGAACTATATTGATAATTTGGGCAGAATAAACCCAAAAATATAGAAATTATGTAGAGAAAACGACTCAACTAGATGGATGTAATGAGGGGCCTCGCTGGACTAGTTGATAGCGCTTTTTAATATGGTATTTCCTTAAGCTCATTTTCAGCAAGATGAAACTTCAAGAAGTTTAAATTAGATTGCTATGGGATCGGAATAAGCAGTTCATGTTGAAGAAATTTTTGCTACATATCTTGGTAAATTTTCGATATTTTCGGAACACAAAAAGTGTGCATAATTTGTATAGTTTTTTTTTTGTCTGATAAAATTACGCAATGCGAACTCTCGATCGGATCTTTCAACCTGATGCCATTCGGCCATTAGTCATAGTCATAGTCACGGTTCGGATCGGTTCGGTTCCGTTGGGTTCGTAGAGCCGCCATATAGCCTGGTTCGCAGGCAGCAAGTGTGTCAATCAAGCCATCAATTAGCCAATTGATCAGCAAATGCCGCGATGACACCTTCAAGTTGCATATATGTTGCAAAAGAGAAATCTCAATCAGTGCTAATAAATGGAGGCAGAGGCAGAGGCAGTCTCAGAGTGTGTCTGTCTGTCTGTCCCACTGTCCATCTGTCAGTCGTTGGTCATTATTGAAACGTGCGTCGTTTGCTCGATCGGATATTGGATGATCCATCAATGGTTGGTTGGGGGGGCTCTGAGGGCCGAGAGCAGTTAGCAAAGTGGCAAGGTTCATTGCCACATTGTGTTGGAAAACCTTCACTTTACTCGCTCATTCATACAACTCGCTCGCCGACTGACTGACTGGGTATTTGGTTTCCTATATATATGTATGTATGTATATGATAGATATTGTATCGTTTCTATATGTTTACTATGGTTAGATATATTGTTTCAACTTTCACATTGCTCGCGTTCTTAAGCCTTTTGGGCTTTGAGTTTACAGCTGATTTATCGATAAGTCTTACGCATTTATCGATTATAGCCGTCGCGACGTTGATGACTTCTAATGCGCTCAGCCGCATTTTGCAAAACGCTAGCTTTTTTTTTTTAGCTTTTTTTTGCCCGCCGGCTAGCTAGTCGCTGCGCTCTGCGGTGAAAGTTAATTTCTTCTTTCGATTTTCGCTAGCCGCACACACACACCACACACACACACCGCACACACACCGCACACTCGCACACACATTTGTGCACTTCTCAAACGATCACCTCTCGAGTTTCCAGCGATTACTTTCGGTTGCCGTTGCCATTACTCGAAGATCTCGTATCTCACTGGGATCGCAGCTCATCAAAGTTAATGTGACAGTTGTAGTCTCCCCGGTCTCAAATGCAGCCGGATACGAAAGAAAAAAGCTGAAAAAAGCAGCCAAATCAAAAGCCAAAGCCAAAGCTAAAGCAAAAGCGCCGTTTGTCTAACTGACCTTACACCAGAAGGCATACATAGATTAACAACAATAATTACCAGGTAATGCCAATTATAGACTCTCTGATCTCCTCTGCTCTGCTCTGCTGCACATATTGGCATATTGATTTAGCTAGTTTTTGTTTATTCGTTTTGTATCAAGCCAATTTGTAGCTAAAAGTAGCCAAAAGTGTCTAGTTCAGTTCTAGTTCATTTCTTTGGTATATCTTTTTAGCAGCAGTTCTTTAGAAAGTTTGGAAATAATAAAGATTCTATTTTCTATTAGTGGAAGTTCATAAAATACTTGTATAGTTCAAAGAAACCATCAATTCTAGTTCCAATTCCAAATTATTCTTTTGATTTATTAAGCTCACAGAAAAACTGTGCTAAATAGAAAAGATTCTCCTTGGAATCAGTGTAAATTGATGTTATATTTGTAATTTTGGTTATAATTCTAGTTCCAGTTCCAATTTCGAACTCGCACCTCTTGTTTGGCGAGACAGTGCTCTATTCACTGATCCACCGAGGTTCCAGGGTATTTTTAGCAGACAAAGAAGTTATGCGAATTAGCGTAAGCTTCAGTTAACTGAAAGTTGTAGTTCTAACTCCAGTTCCAGTTCCAATCCTTCAGTTAGAACAATTGGTTCTAGTTCAAGCCCAAGTCTACTGCCAGTTTTGGTTCCAGTTCCAGTTTATTCTCTTTTGAATCTTTGGCTAAATGAAAAGTTCTAGGCCCACCGTCAGTTCCTGTTGCCATTTGCAATTCTGGTTCCAGTTCCAATGAAATTTCATATAATATAGCTAAACACAGGATCTGGTTATAGTTTCACTTATAATTCCTATATTTACTTTTGATATATTTTCAGCAGGCAAATTCACGAATTTGAAGATATTCTATTCCGGTTCAGTTGGGGCCTCGGTGGACCAGTGGACAGCGCACTATACCGCCAAACAAGGGTCGTGGGTTCGAGTCCCACACATTCATGTCGACCCTCCTAGTGAAACTATGTTGTGGCTTAGGATTTGAAATCCAGCAAAATATTCAGTGAAGGAAGCTGTGAACCGATGGGTTTGTTATGGCCATATAATAATAATAATCCGGTTCAGTACACGTTCCTTCTATATCTAAATCTAAAGTTAACTGTTCTAGTTCCAATACCAGTTTATGGAAATCTTCATTTAAGATATATATTTGTATATTTCAATGTATTCTCTTAATCTTAAGTCTATCTTAGATGAGACAATCATAAATATCATTTGAAATATATTGACTGAAGTTTAAGAATGGGGAAAGTGTGGAAATCGATATTGTGTTATCATAAGGAAGTGCGTAGGAAATAATCATGGGGGAAACACGAATAGCTCAAGAATCTTCTCCAGAGCCTCTAGTTTGATGCTTAAGGATCGATAAGTATCTTAATCTCAATGAACGATAAAAAGTTAAACAAATTCTATAAAATTTGACAAAATTTAGGTAACAAATTTTTGGACAATAAAGTAGCTTGATATTTTTTCTCAAATCTGACAGATCTTAAAAAAGAAAACAAAAAATATATAATGAAATTTGTATTTTTAACTTTTCAAAAAGTTCCATTAAAGAGAAGGTGCCATAAGGATGTGGAGTTTATATCATCAACAACCGACTTCCTCAAATTAAAATATTAATATATTTATATATCATCGATTTGCTGAGCTTATTTTTGGGACAAATCCTGTTTACTTTGGCACCAAATTCAATCCGAAATTCGCCCAGTGCAGTTTCGAATTTGTTTGTCTCAATTTTTACTTCTTCTTTTTGGTTCTGAACTGGTTCCAGTTGCGCGAGCGAATTTGCCAAATATTTGCTGAGTCGGCAAACAATTTGAGTTCTTTTGGTTCTTGATTTTTCTCAAAATGAAAAATGAAAAACGAAAAACTGGCATGATCCAAACAAAAACAAAATGCCAAGCATTTCGGGGAGTTCAGCTGAAGTGCGAGAGTATCTTTAGCTATAGCTATAGCTATAGCTTTAGATGTATCTGTATCTCTCGAGGTATAGCTATATTTGTGTTTGTCTATCTGCTTTGCGCGCTCTTTAAATATATGTATATAGATAGATATATATATATATATATATATCTGGTATATATCTGGCATATCTTTTGTCGCTCTGCGCACATATTTGCCTTTTATGTTCGCCTTTTGAAACTCGTTCATAGTTCGCTTTAATTACGTTCTCAAAGCTGAAAATTTATGCCTCGGTCTGGCCTGACTTGGGTTTTGGCTTGATTTGACTTGGTTCGGTTCGGTTCGGTTTGGTATGGTTTGGTTGAGTTTGGTTGGGTTTGTCGGCTTGTACAATTTGTGTATGCTCAACATTTTGTACAATTTCTCATGTAGGAGTTATTACCAACCAGCCAGACTCGGAGCCCGAGCCAGAGATCTCAGAGAACTGGCCAGAGCAGCCCAGAGCAGAGATCAAGGTGCTTTGTGGGGTCTATGAGATCTGTGTGTGGAGTCTGGTTCTGGCGTTTTATGCCTGTGTTTGGGGGGGCTTTAGATGAAGCTTTATCGATAAGCCAAAACGCTGACGCAGACGCGTCTAAGTTTGAGGAAGTCTGTGTCTCGCTCTTTAATCTTTGATTGAATTGTAGCTTATAATATTATAATATAATAATATAATAGATATATGTATATGCATATTTGCTGACCTGGCTGACTCAGAGCCAGAGATCCGAGCTAAAAGCGGCAAAAAAGGCATATAGAAATGTTGATGGACGAGTTCTAAAGAAGCGGCCGATCCATAAGAAAGTCGGCTGCAAACTCTGTTACAACAACAAAAAAGAAAAGCTGGCTTTAACTTTTAATGACAACGAATTGTAGATACTCTTTTTAAGCCTTGAGTTGAATTTCATATATAATTTGCTACTTTTTGAACTACTTTTTAAGCCTTGAGCTGAATTTCATATATCATTTTTGTATATTTGCTGAACTACTGATTTCCTCACAATTTCTATATCTTAGAGTAGAAAATTGGAAAGAGTATGTTCTTCTGTTGGATATGTTTGGCTGCTCAATTCCCCAAAGTTTTTTGATGATTCGAACAAAAATGGCATCAAATATGGTATCCAATGTGCTAATGGTAGCCATATAAGTCGCTTGAAAGACGATTGAAAGACCGTGTCCATACTTTAAGAGGCATCGAGTAATAAATTTAGAATACCTGTTGAGGTTAGGGTATAATAAAACAAATAGAGAAGAAGAAGATGGCGCAAATGACTGTGGGAAGTCAAAGCACTTTAAAGCACTTTGAACTTTTATGGCACAAATACACGCACACAACACGTGTGTATGTCTGTGTGTGAGTGTGTGTGTGTGTGTGTGTGTGTAGAAGACAAATTGTAAGCACTTTCTACAAACAACAACAAGAACATCAACAACAACAACAGCAATAATAATAATAATAATAATAATAATAATAACAACAACCCAGTTAGTTAGTGAATAGGAAAATTCTTAACACCAAAATAAGAATAACTTGAATAGACAATAGAACTCAACTAACAGATACCCTGTATAAAAATTACATATTTAAAGCTTCATTTTAGAAAAATATATATTTTCTATCATATTCTTTTTCAACTTCATCTTTTATTTCAAATATTTAAGCATAGAAATTCAAAAGTTATGGAAGTTGCTTTGATTATAAGACTGCTAAACAATCAATTTTAAGAAGTTATCAATGAAATAAATGCATAAATATCATCGGGAATATGGCTAAAAATGTACTGAGACTTAGAAAAAATTATGTTAAAAAGCAAAAATGTTTGCGTATTTCGAAATACTATAAAAATAATATTTACAAATGAAGTTAGTCAAAATTAAAACGAAGAAAGATTTACTTCGACTTAGGCATCTTTTAAAGATGGGGCGGTATATACAGTCGAACTATACTCTATAGTGAACTTCTATACAATGAAGTTCTTCCTATTATGAATTGATTTCAAACACTTTTTTATCCGATTTCATTGTATATAAATACAGTTTCTGTATAATGAAGTTTCTATATAAGATTCCGTTAAGATTCATTATAGGGAAGTTCGAGCATTTCTGATAGACAGATATTCTTTCCACCAATGGTGATTCGAACTTCGGAACTAATAAATACATAGCACAACTCTTAACTGGCCAATGATAATTACTACAAAAGAAAGGGAAGGAATTACTATGATTTGTAAATGATGCAGAACTTCTGTGTTGAATGATCAATCCTACTGAAATTTAGTAGAATGATGGACAATACAATTTGTTAAAAGTGTGCAAAATTTAAATGTCTTAGCTTAATCAAAACAGGAAATATGGTCTCATTCGAATCTTAGATGTATGACAACATTATGGTAAAATAATCGCATCCCTAAAGAGTCACAGCGAGAAAGCAAAAACTGAGGCCCTGACTCATCTGAGTAATTCTCACGAATATGACCCAATCGTTTTGTATTTATCTACTTGACATTCCGGACGTAACTTCCGGGAATCTATGAAACTTTCTTGGGTATATATAGTATTCTTGAAAGTATTATTTACAATAAATATGGGTCAAAAATCGACATAATTATAATTTGATGTGAATTAAAACAGAACAAAATTCTAGAAATAATTTTTAAAACTTCAGATAGGGGTTTTTATCTTTCATATCAAATAACTGAAGCTAGTAAAACCCTCTCCAATTGCAAAATAACAATTTGTTTGGAGGCCAAACTGGGGTCTCACAACTACTGAGAACCGCTTCAAGGTTCCGTTTACTTTGGACAAATACCAAAATTGTAGATTTCGTGGTGTGAGTGGGAAAAGCTTATAGTTCGATCGATCAGTTTGTAATTTCTTTAACCTTAACACTGCTCGTTGCTCGTTGCTGTGGCCCTTTTTGCCGTTGATTGATTTCGCTGTCATGTCGTCAGTCCAATGACTTGTCAAGTCATGCAAAGGCCCCGAAGACCCCAGCCCCGAGTCCCCAGTCCCCGAGTCCCCAGTTTCAGGCCCCAACGAACAACTGTTCTGGGCGCTGCTTCAAAGCGTTGTTCATTGCGAAAAAATTAGAAAAAGAAGAAGAAGAAGCATGATATAAGCCAGCTTAACTGTTGTACTAGGTGGGAGGGAGGGCGGTAGACCCTCAAATATGGTTTCTTCTCTTTTTTTTTTGGGTGTTACGGAGGGGGGGTTAAAAATTACAAACAATTTATAAGTTCAATGTCAAGATTTTCAGTTTGTTGAACTGTTTGCCGACCGACGGACCGAGCCAAAGCGGCGTTACGCTGTGTAAACCCAATGAAATGAAATGGAATGAAATTCGATCGGCGGCCCGACTCTGCCCATTAAGAGATTTGTGGATTTTCGTAGCGTTATTGTTGATCAATCAGCTTATAAGGCTTGAAAAATACACACAGAGACATGACCAAAAATAGCAATGGCGGCCATACGGAACACAACAGTTGATTCCGAGCTGAAAATTGTCAACAAAAACAACACAATATTTCCAAAAGGCACTTGACACCAGCCAAAGAATATAATAACAATGGATCTCTAATGTCAGTATCCCCCCATTCAGTCAATAGTCAGGTAAGTCATAATTTATGCAAAACAGAGAAAAACATGTAAGTCAGGATTATTTTTGGCACGTCGAAGATTTCATACTCTTCGGAATTAGAGTACTTATTATATAGGGTGTTGGTCATCCGATCTTTTTGAAAATTTGCAGAGCGTTAGGTAGGAATGAAACTTAAGTGTGTTTCAAATTTAAATGTATTAGCTTGAAAAATATGGGAAATATGAGCAAATTCTATTTTAAGCTGTGATAGTGACCCGAAACTTTTGAAATTTGAAGAATCGATAGATGAGAAATAAACTTAAGTGTTTTTCAAATTCGAATGCCTGAACTTTAAAATTATGTAAAATATGAGCAAATTCAACTTTTAGTAGTATATCAGCTATAAGTTATTGTGGTCCGAATCTATTGAAATTTGGTTAAGCGATATATAAAGAAGAAAATTTCAATGCAATAGGTTAAAAAATATGGGAAATATGGGTATATCCGAAATATGGTCTGATCCAGTCGATTCCAAGCCAAGTTTCTGCTGCCTTCCCATCATCATAGACTTCTTCGAAAAGAGTATAAAACATATTCATAATATTTTTTGGCGCCTCCGTCAGACACACCTCATGCCACCTGTCCCCCCGCTTAAGTCAAGCTAGCACCCACCCAAAGGCTGACTGGGACCCAATACGGCACGTACCGCCCCCGGCCCATCCCGTCTGGGTCCCGACCCGTCTATAAATACGCACAAAAACCGTCCGTGTGGTTGTTTTTCATATTATATTTTTGTTGATTTTCTGTTTGTGTTATTTTTGGCCTAAAAATAGACGTGCCCAACTGGGCCTCTCTTCGATAAGTCTTCGATTCTCAGCTTTGGCAACGCGTTTACATAAAATTCAGCTTCTTTTTCGCCAATTTTTGGCCTTGGGGACCCAAAAAAAAGAAGGCATCATCCATTAGCCACAGGCCAAAACTGAGAAGAAAATCGTCGTCGTCGCCGGCGTTATGAAAACTTTGAGAAACTCTTTTTTTTCGCAACTTTTCACTTGGCTTCTCGCAAATTAAAAATCAATAAATTTTAATAATTAAAAAACAATTAGCTTTAATTAGCTTTTGAAAGCTTTTGCGGCAACCTTTAGATGGTCACAACAAACTAAGGATCATAAATGTTGTTTAAATAGTTGAAATTAACAATGAAATCAAAAGGGAGACAATAGGAACTGTTTTCAGGGCGTTGATGAGCAAAACCATTTGCGGAATTAGAAAAAGAACCGAAGATTTCACGCTCTTCGAAGTTGGAGCGGCATATACATAATATATAGAACTCAAGAGAATTGAAAAGATACATATTATAGCGCTTTCACCAAGCACCCTACAGTTGCATTTAGCCTTCCTATGAGAGAAAAAAGAAGAGCATAAGCATTTGTATGTAAATGATGTTGCACAACTTGGTTCTTTAGAGGTCGATCGTTTTGAAATTTGGTGGAATGGTATATAAGAATGAAACTTAAGTGCATCCTAAATTTCAAGGCAATAACTTGGTAAACATCGGGAATATGGGTAAAATCAATCGCATTCGCTTGGTTGCAACATACGTGCTGTTGTAGTACAAACGAAGGCTTAAAAACATTAAGATACCTCGTAAACTGAAGGTTTAGGTAGTATGAAAACAGACAAAAGGACAATTCTTTTACATCCTGAACACTCTAAAGTAACTTTTGGGGTTCTACGACGCTTCAAAAAACTAAAGCACAAAGTGAAAACATATTTTTCTTTTCGAAAAGTGTCACTAAACATTATATTTTTAATATTTAAAATAGTGCTAAGAATTTTGAAATTTAGGCGCTTGAACTGGTTGAGAATTATAAGCAAAACATTATATAGTTAGTGCACTTTATCAAAACTTGGCAGTTGCATTAAGAACTATAAGAAAAATAATGTAAAAACATTTGAACAATTGCTCAAAATTTACAATTTACAATTTTGCCACACACTGGTTGAGAATTACAACACAAAATGTGTTTTGAAAAATTTGAAAGACAAAATGTTGGCATTTGTTTTATGCGTTGCCAAAACTGCTAGAATGATATATTGAAACATATTTGAGACATGCTCCGTGTGTGCGTTGGGTACAATATTAATTGTGGGTTTTCAATGGGTTCACCCGGGTTCCCAGGCACATTGACAGAGCCCCTGACGGCGGGTTATTGAACTGAAACTGCCTGCTGATGATGGGACAACAACTGATGGGGACTGACAGTTTGTCAAAGGTTTTTTCTCTTTGTTTGTTTGTTAGATGGGTTGTTGGACAAAAGGTTTCGAAACCCGGAAATTCCTGTGAGGCGTGTAAAACCAAAACCAAAAAAAATTATGCAAAATATGCATATTTTGCAGATAACTCATAAATATTGAAGGGTATTCGCTTTGTTTGCCAACAAAAAGACGAACAAATTCTGGCCACAGTTGGCTGCCTTTGCAACTGCAACTCGTGGCAGTTGGCAGTTGGAAGTTGCCAGTTGCCAGTTGGCTGTGGCCTCGAGGCAGCCCAGCCCAGACCAGCCCTCGGTCCAGCAACGACCTTGACAGCATTGGCGACCTGCCGCCGCCGCCGCTTGGCCAACTTGGCCTGGCTCTTGGCTCATGGCTCTTGGCCACATCTGCTGCCATCTGCCATCTGCATTCTGGTTTTGCTTTGGGTTTGGGTTTTTGCAGTTCTGTTGCATCTTGGATCTGTTATAGGTTCGGTTCGTTAAGCCGCATTCCTTTGGCGCCCATTTGATTTGATTTGATTCGCTTTTGATCTTCTGCTTTGGCCACATTCCTTTCGGCGCGGGTGTGGCCCCAACAGGCTTCCTCCACGTCCTCCTCCCAGCCCAGCCCAAGCCACCGCTTGTGCCGGCTGGGCCCCACCAGATCTTGGCATTATTATTATTATTATCATTATTATTATTTTGTTTCTTTGCATCTCTGTGGCGACCACTCGTACTTGACATGCCGCGGCGTTTATAGTGCGGAACGGTGAGTGCGTGTCGCCGACCAGAGCGTAATGCACAGACTATGGAATACCCTAACCAAAGCCAAATGGCTTGGATGGACGAACAAATCTTCTCCCCATATTTTATTTTTTAAAGTGGCAATAACAACTCTATCGGGTCACAGCCTGAAGCACTTTTTTGACTTTATTTCTAACTTCCTTCACTGAAGATATTTTTTAGTTGGGTGGATTTCAAATCCTACGTCACAACCTACTTTTTTTTAGGAGGGTAATGCCTATCGACATGAGCGGGACTAGAACTCGCACCTCTTGTTTGGCGGTACAGTGCGATATCCACTGATCCACCGAGGGCCTCTCCATATTTAGTCCTTTATATCTTTAAAGTCCTGTTTACTTTGGCATGAAATTGGAAGGTTTGTTATAGTTAACCCTTGGTATAACCTTTATAGCCATTTTCAGTGTGATTAGAGTATAAAAATATTATATGTATGAAGGCTATAACATTAATCTTCGATTACAGCGAAGTGGGAAAACATATGTCTTTTCATTCCCTCAGTGACCGTTTGGGTTTCTTGTACTTCTGACTGTCATTCATCAGGTCATAAAAACCATTCTGTATATATTTTTGTTTCGCATTTTCTATAAGACAAATTTCGTGACAAGATATCTTTAATATTTTAGAACTTTAGCAAAAATTTGTCGTTTTTTTGCTCAAAATGTTTATTCTTTAAGAGAGATTCGATTTTCGAGTTAATCTGGGCTATTTTCATCAATACTTAATGTTTACTTTCATTATATTTATGACAATTTATTCTATTGAGATAATTTTCAATGTTTTTCATTACCAATTTTTTTTTATTTGTCCGATAAGTTCATTTAATAGACACAATTGTCGTCTCTCTTCTTAATAATTATATATTTTTTTTTCTTGGGTTTTGTGATCTGCAAAATTTTTGGGAACATTTCACAAATCCTCTACGATTTGGAATTTTTCTAATGTTATATAGAGAGGAATTTGTAGATTCCGCAGGATATGAATCAAATCGAAACGCAAATATTTAAAACTTGTGTTCATTGTTTTTGACAGTGGAAAGTGATATATATTCAAGCTTTTGATCTTGATTTAGAAAAAACAATTTTGAAGATTCAAAGAAAAAATGTCTTAATATAGTTTCTGAGAAACAAAATGTATTTGTCAGTCAGATTTATGTGAAAATTTAAGAAAATTTTAGATCGAAAAAGATGAGCTTTGTGGAAATTTTGAAAATTTGACAATTTAGAGAAATTGTATGAATGTTACAAATCAAGAGAGTTTTACGCATAAAATATCTAATAAAGTTGTGCTTAATATTTTCCAAAATGTAGAAAATTCGTCTCTGAAACAACTTTGATGTTTGACATCCCAAGACAATATCTTGCCCTAAAGACTCCCAATGCCATTCAGCTCTATGAACAGCTCTTTACTTTAGACCACTTAAGAAACTCAATGGGCTTGATGCAGGGTATTCCATAGTCGTCTCTAGAATCTCCAATACATTTGATTATTTTATTATTGCCACCAACGTTGCCTTGACCACACCACACCGACCTCCCTGTGCCCTGCCAACAGCTGTCCACCCTCATTACCCCCCTCCCCCCACGAAGCCACCGCCCTCCCGCCCCCCTGCAAGAGCACAGCCCCCGCTGCCCTCATGCCAGTTCGATGATATGCAAAACGGGGCAAATGGTAAAATGGCATTGTTTATTGCATATTCCAAAGACTCAATTAGATACTCTAACAAATGGCAAATGGCAAAAATAATAATAAAAACTGAAAAATAAAAAATAGAAAATAGAAAATAAAACAATGCAATTAATTGGATCTTTTGCTGGTGGGCAACGACGACGGCGACGACGACGAGGAGGAGGAGATGGAGGAGGAAAGGCGCTCGGCGGTTGCATTTCTTGAATAACAATTAACAATTTTAGCAATTTAATTTACAACAACAATTGCAATTGCTAAGAAAACAACAACAACAACAAAAGATTCTTAATGAATTTAATGCACTTTGCGGAAAAAAACAAAATAAAACATAAATTGTCGTATTTAAAACAAAAACGAGAAAAAACCGAGAAAAAACTGAAAAATTTCCATGCACGCGCAGGTTTTATATAAACTGAAATCAGTTGGGTTATTATGTCGATTTTATGATAGAAATCTTATATACCATATATAAAGCTGTAAACTTATCGTAGGCCGGAAAACCATATATCTATATATGAAGAGATTGTCGTTATAGAGTCAAAATGTGACAAGCCAAGTGGTTTGGACCAACAGTTTTGGGAAATTTTGTTATATAAAAATGATGAAAAATTGTATCTATAACACAAGGTTTTCCAATTTTATGCACAACAGACCAATGCCTCTAGCAATTTATGTCTTCCTAAGCAAACTCAGGATGAAGAACAAAGTGTTACCACAAATTTCACTATGTGAGTTTAACATTAGATGTTAAAAATCTACAGAAAATCCTTAGGCAGATTATGATTCTCAAACTTTAGTCAATAAAATCTGTAAGTTTTACGAAAATTGACTTAAATTTATAGGCCCAAATCAGCGTTTTTTTCTCAAACTAATCAGAACTTTTTGTAAGAAAATATTACGTTAATTCTTTAAAATATGAAACTCAATCTACAAATTCGTATTATACAATTCTGCCTACAAAAGCTGGATTGCTCATTCCAAAGTAACCAGGTCCTATTCTATCTCTTCAATTTCATATTTGAAAAACTGGAAACATTATCAAATTATATATTAGCCTGATTTTGTGCATCCCAAAGTAAACAATACTTTTTATACCCTGATCCCATTTGAAAAATGGAATGAAGGGTATAATAGTTTTATTGAAATGCATGTAACAGGCAGAAGGAGGCGTGGCAGACTCCATAAAGTATATATATATTCTTGATCAGCATCAATAGCCGAGTCGATATAGCCATGTCCGTCTGTCTGTTTTTCTTGGAGGATATAAGAGCTAGAGACTTCAAACTTGGCATGAAGGTCCGTGTATACCATTAGCAGATGAACTGTTTAGCATTTGAGGATAACACGCCCCGATAATCCATAAAAACTATTTTCGATAACTATGGAATTTATAGAGCTAACAGCACCAAATTCAGTATATTGGCTCATGATTAGAAATTGCAGAATGGAATTTGCCAAAATTTTGATACACCTTTCCATTTAGCCGGAAAGTGCCAAAATATATACAACTGCCGCAATTTTTTAGCCAGAGTCATGAAATTTGGTATGTGGGTGGCCATAGATCCTATGCAGAAAGTGGCATCCAAACTGCAATACTTTAACTTGTTTCAATTATAAAATTCGGCTAAATCTAGATTTGGTTTTACAGAAATGTAACTTAAAGTAAACAGTACTATCATTTTTTTGGAAAATTATGAATACAAATTGTTCTCAACTATGGGGAAATAATGAATTTCAAGCTTAAAACTAGTGTTAGATTTTGAACAAGATATGATATGGATAGACTTTATACAGTTTGGACTATATCTATATATGTATATGTCTTACTATCGCTGGATGGCCTAAAATACCGAAGCTACTGAGCCGGAAGCTGTTTATCTTAGAGGAAATCGACACATTTTGTCAAAAAAGCTGAAAATCCTGTTTACTTTGGGACGCTGCCAATTGGCCAGAATATTGCAATTAAATGGCTTTCAAATGGTCTCTAATCGCGCGACACAACTTTCAGCTGTTCAAGGCCAGCTTACACCCCTTCCCCCCGCTGCCGCTGTGTAAGTGGCCCGCCCCTGTGGGCGTGGCTGGCCCTACCCACACGTACATGTTGCGGCTTTGTGCACGCTGCTTTCTTTGTGCAACACGTTTGGCTGCCGCTGCCGCTGCCTCTGCCGCTGCCTCTGCCGCTGCCTCTGTCAATGGCAATGGTTGTTGTAGTAGTTGTTGTTGTTGTAATGCTTTGGTAATTAATTCAACGGAAATAATGTTCTCAAAAAGTCAGAAACAACAACAAAACCCATGCGTCATCAGCTTTTGTCGTCCGTTTGTTTTGGCCAATTTTGGTAACAAATTTTCCAACACTTTCCAGCAACAACAATAGCAACGGCAACTAGAGGTGGAAAACTATCGATAGTGCCCGCCATCAATATTCAAAAATAGCAAATTTTGAACCATCGATAGTTTTGGTAGTGCCATCGGTAGTCGTCGATACTATCGCACGGCATAAAACAAATTTTTCCTTGGGGTATTCCAGGAAATTTTTCTTTATTTTAACCAAAAGTATGAGCATTTCCTTCCTTGAGCCGGGTTTGCCTCCCCGAAACTATTTGGATCGCTTTGCATGTTCTTTCCGATTCTACGAACGTAGCGGAAATGGAGAAAGGCTTTCTGCAAAAGAGGCTTTTTATTGAAGGAAAGTCAGTTTGATTCACCCGAAATAAAAGTAATATGTTTAATTATATAGAACCTATAATTCGTTTTTTAGACATACGTTGATCCACAACAGAGGGTCGATATCTTGACTGGCAAATGCCCTCTTCAGATATTGCCTTTTAGTTGAAATTGCATCTACGCCAACTATCGATTGCACCATCGATAGTGGTTGGGCCACTATCGAACGTGCCGTCTGACACCGATAGCGCGCAACCATCGATAGTGTCGATACTGCCATCGATTGTTCTCCGTCTCTAGCAACAACAACAACAACAACATTCGGCTCATTAGGCTTAGCCAAGCAACAACAACAACAACAATAAGAATGTTATAGCCAGCCGATGTCAGTTGATTGATCGATTAATCGCTTGATTAAGTTGACCCGTTCAATTTGTTAATTGCGTTGTAACTGGCGCAGTGTTGTTGTTGTAGTTGTTGTTGCTTTATTACGTTTCCCTGAAGGCAATGCCAAATATCATAAAGCTCACACGCTCTATCTCCCCCTATCCCCTATCCCTCTCTCTCTCTATATATAAGTCTTATCAAATCAATTGTAAACTGATTAGAAAAGCGTCGCAAGTGCAAAGTTCATTTTGGCTTGTTTTTGTTGCTTTTGGCGGGGTTTTCGTTGGAAATAATGGGCAATTTACCGTTGCAACAGCACTTGGCAACTTGTAACAATTTTGCTCAAGACACACACACACACACACACACACACTTAGCCAACATATTCAAAACATTTACGTGTTTTGCATGAAAAATTTCAGAACATGTTGAAAGAAAAACAAGCTAAAAACAATTAGCAACGCGACTGACATATACCCTATAAGCTAAGACATACCCTGGACTAATCAGCATAGCGTAATATACGAAAGTTTCATGCTTACAAAGTTGGAACAGCAAATACATCTATATAGTATAGGCCTGTTGGATCCAAAATAATTGAAAAACCAAATTCTTAAGAGTAAAAAGTTTGCCTCAGCAGTGATTCGAACCTTCGATCTATTAAATCTACGAACCTTCGACACACCAGGGTGGGGTACCGCCGGCATACAACTATTTTCTACATAAGTGATTCGAACCTTCGATCTATTAAACCTTCGACACACTAGGGTGGGGTACCGCCGGCCTATTTTTTACATAAATATTATTATTATATGGCCATAACCACCCTTTTCGAGTCAAAACCTGAAGTCCTATTTTCCTCTAATTTCATCGGTTCGTGTTAAATCCAAAGGATTGGCAATAATCGATATATCTGTCCAGTTACAGCTGCCAAATGTCATTAAGTTAGTGTTAAAACTAAAGGATTCGCAATAATCGATATATCTGTCAAATCATAGCTATTTGGTGTGACGTCTCAGCCAATCAGTCGCTGACTAGACTCCGAAAAGCACAAAACTTTCTAAAAAAGAAAAAACTTTGGTTTTCAAGTCCACCAAGAAGCGTGAAATATATCTATCTATCTATCGTTCTCCTTGTAAGAAATCTTAGAAAAAGTCAGTTTTCAAGTAAATTTTCGTTGGACCACTGAAAAACATCTCCTCTCATCATGCTTTAGATAAGAAATCTCCAGCTATGGGTCGTCGTAAGTCTATGCAAAAGACGCCTCCAAAGCCCAAACAGAATGCCCAGAATGCAAATCAGCCCAAGGAGGTCAATACTCGTGTGTGTAATCACAAGTCCTGTGATTATGTTATGTAAGTTTTAGCATTTTCTTGGATGAAATCGAAATAATTTCCTAATTGAACAGCGACAAAGGGCGTCAGAGGGGACGCATTACATGCAGGGATTGCAAGCAGTTTTCCAAACGACTGCAAATGGGCTAAGCGAACCAATACATCAATCGGGAGGAAGATTTTCAAATGAAGAAATAACATAAAGACGTTTATTGTAAAGATTTAGAGAATATATATTAAAACATTTTATATGATGAAGCTTGTAAATTGGGCAAAGGGAAGAAAGCACAGTCTTCAGTTCGCCGAGGATGGCTTATCTATTTCGGATAAATTTATGAAGTTTCGAAAATTGAGGAACTGGTTGAAGTGGATGGGTATGGTACTTTTGGGGGTACACAAGCTTCACGCTTTTTTTCACAAGCCTTACGTTTATTGTAAAGATTTAGACATAATATTATATTATTTTATAGGGTGCAGCTTGTAAATAGGGCGAAGGGAAGGTAGCCGAGGATGACTTATCTATTTCGGATAGTTTTACAAAGTTTCGAAAATTGGGGAACTGGTTGAAGTGGATGAATATGTAAGTTTTGGGGGTACACAAGCTACACTCTTTTTTTACAAGCCTTACGTTTATTGTAAGGACATTATATTATATCATTTGATATGATGTAGCTTATAAATAGGGCAAAGTGAGAAAGCATTATCCTTAGCTCGCAGAGGATGTCTTATCTGTTTTACAAAGTTTCGAAAATTAAGGAACTGGTTGAACTGAATGGATATGTAACTTTTGGGTGTACACAAGCTACCTTCTTTTCACATTTACAGGGTATATGCATAATAGAAAAACCAAATAAAGCGCCGAAAATTCGTAACGCGTAACGTGAATCGCGCTTGAAACCGTTCGGGTTCGGATCGTGTGTCTGACAAAGTGGGCGTGGCCGTGCAATTGGTCTTTTTATTTAACATTTCGGACAAGCGTTTGTGGGAGGTGCGGTTGACCATATTGGTTATGGTTAAAGTATCGGTAAACCAGGTAAACCCGCTCCGAGGTAAATAAACTTCTTATGGCCTCAACGTCGCGCTGTCTCTTCGTTCTTTCGACTTGTTTCGTTATAATTTTCGTATGTTTATGTTAACTTTCATCATCATCATCAAAATTGTGGTTTGTTTGTACCACCAGCACCACCCCTACTCCCCTCCCCCCTTCAGAGGGGGAAACCAGTGCCAAAAAAAAAAAGAAAAAAAGTCGTGACAACGTTTCTTTTGTGCGGTGTATTGAGGGGACAGGGGACAGGGGGTACTTGCAACTGCCTGTTGTTGTTGTTGTTGTTGTTGTCATTATCCAGGCGGCTTTAACCCATGCTGACCTCAGAGTAACTGTTGTCGTTGTCTATTGCAGTTATTTCCACATTTTCACACACAAACATATGAAAATGGAACACTCATTGGGTTTTTTTTTCGTTTTTTTTGGGTCTTTTTTTGGTTTTTTTGGGGAGTGTGCAATTCGGTTGTCGCATTTTTTTGGGTTTTGTTTTTTTGGACAGTTGACGACAATTTGAAATTTTAATTTTAACGGTTCTCAGCTGCAGTTTGCAAATTGCATAAGAAACTCGTATCACAGGGTGAGCCATTCCATGTGTCACAATACGTTAAGAGGCAAGTCGCCCGTTGCGTAGTTTTCACTCGGATTTCTTGGGATCTTAACTTTATGCAGTGCGCATACCTTGACACTCGCCACAGTGTAAACCGTCAGCAAATTTTATCGAAACTAACTAAATTTCAACATTATATCATTCACTTTGCCATAGAATTGAAAATTTGATTTGCCTTAATTTCCTATGTTTTTGAAGTTATTGTATTTAAATTTTGTACACATTGAGATTTCTTTATTAAGTATCTATTTACCAAATTTCAGAACAATCGGTCTATTAATACGCTAGTTATGCTTTTTTTTACAAAATCATTGCATATACTCTACTGGTTCTGCTCATACTTTGTTGTAAACCGTCCGAATGGAACTGTCGAAGATTTGGTATAGTGTTCTGCGTATAAGATCCCAAGTTGAAACTGTCCAATATTTGGGTTAGTGTTCGGTCTCTTAGATCCCAAGCATTTTATGATCATTTAAATTAGCTTAGGTCTTGGGAGTTAGTAATACCTTGTTGAACTAATCTTTCATGTTCAGCTTTTTAGAAAATTGTATTGGATTTTTAATCGAATTAGAGCCCTCAGATTCTAGGTTCTGCAAAGACTGCAAAAGAGCACAGATGATACTATAGGCTCTCGGTCATCCCATGCTCTATGCACTACCTGAATTTGTCGAGGGTAGGAATCTATCGTGTTTGGATAGGTAAAGCTCTCAGATTCTAGGTTCGGGAACATCTTCGCTTTTAGATACCTCTGGTTGTGCCACATGAGCAGGGAGGAATCCATCGTGTTTGGATAGATTGGAGCTCACAGATTCTAGGTTCGGGAACATAATCGCTGCCGTCTTTGGATCCAGTATACCTCGACAAAGAGTGTGAAATCCTCAATGAGTTGAAGATAATGCATCCGTAGTGCTAAAGAATCGGTTTGCGCCTGGTCACTGGCTTATACAATGGAATGTTACTCAAGAGCGATTACGGTTAATCCCTGCACTAACTGCATACCGAGATATACCCGATCAAACAGTTAGTTGGGCTATTGTTAGAACAGAGTGTCTGTTTACCAGGCAGATGCCAGATAAATATAACACGTGAGTTTATACAAATGTGTCATATTCTTGCGGAACATATAGCTGACAGGGCTAATATGGAATCGAAACAAGCTGGAACGCAGTGGAATCGGAACACGAACATTGTACGTGTCAAATGCGAAAAAAAGCCACAACGAGGCTTAGCAAATACGTAAAAAACGAAGAAGAAAAAACAACAAATTGTCTTTATCTTATCGGAGCGGCATTGGTGAAGCACCCAAGTTACTAATTTCAGCTGGGGAGTCGCAACAGATACCCTTAGCCTCGTTTCATATGGGGGTATCTGTGTCTCTCTCTCCCTCTCCCTCTCCCTCACTCTTTGTCCGCCTGTCCGTCCGTCCGTCTGTCTGTCTGTCCGTCCGTCTATTTGGCCAAGATAAAATTCCAGCTCGTAATAACAAGCGGCAAATACGTGTAGCCCGCAGCCGCCAGCAGCAGCTACTTTGACCTTAAGATACAAAAAAAAACTTAACAAACAAAGATCTTAGCCAGAACAACATTTGGCCATGTGTCTGGGGTCTTAGAAACCCCAACTTTAACTGCTTTGTATACACTTTTTGCAGTATGAGCACTTTGTTAACGCCAAAAGCTACAAGCGCTGAACGCGGTTCATCTATCTGTTCTTCGTACCCCATATCGAGTTTGCTCATATTTCCTATGTTTTTCCAGCTATTGCTTTGAAATTTGACATAACCTTAAACCCCAACCCTACCTAAAATTCCACAAAATTTCAGAAGGATCAGCCTACAAACATGGGAGTTGTACCTTTGTATACACTTTTTGCAGCATGAACACGTTGTTAACGCCAAAAGCTACAAGCGCTGAACGCAGTTCATCTATCTGTTCTTTCTACCCCATATCGGATTTGCCCATATTTCCTTTGTCCTTCCAGCTACTGCTTTTAAATTTTAAATACACTCAAGTTCCAACACTACCTACAATTCCACAAAATTTCAGAAGGATCAGCATACAAACATGGCAGTTTTACATCTGTTCCAAATCATAGCATAATCTCTACTTCCCTTTCACCTACTTTCATAGGAATTGTCGGAACGGTCCTAAGTATGTATTATAGATTCCATTTCTTAGAATATTTTTGAGTAAAGTGTGGAATATCTTCGGTAGGCCAAAAATAATGCCTCCTAACTTGTTTTGTTTTCGGTGTTTCTTTGACGGAAATGGGCAATCAAAAATGTGGTACAACGATACATAACGAAAAGAAACATTTCCAGCGGCAACAAACATTTCACCATGTGGCCACATGGACTGCAAAAAAAACGTCATTAAAAGTCCATAAAAACGCATCCCGAAATAGCTAGGCATCGGGGGGGGACTCTGCAGTCTTTGCACCACTTCCGCTCATCAGCAGCACAGCGAATCTCATAAAGCTGATGACGCTATTGGGCAAATCTCAAGGCCATTATAGCAATCTTTTCCCCGGCCAGACGAGCCGAAACCAAGCCGAAACCAAGCCAAGCCAATCCAACCATCCAATCCAATCCAAACCACTCCATTCCAACGAGCAGGCCATATCATTTTCTGCGGTTAACTGCTCAATGGCTCAATCGCTTTGGAGTCGACCTTGACCAAACGCACAGAGCACACAGCCCAGTTAGATCAACAGATAGACATAGAGACAGACAGACAGACAGACGTCAGAAAGGTTAAAGGCTACAACGAGCGGAAATCGAAATGAAAAACGTTAGAAATCGCAAGTTAGTTCCAAACACTGCACAGAAAAACGCCAGAAAAGTGCCTAAACTTAGCATATAAATCATTAAATCTGATTAAAATATGCTAACGATACGCACAAGGCGTCTCCTTGACACAACACGTTCTGCTTCAAGAAGTGCCCGCATCTTTTGTAATATCAAAACTCTTCACTGTCAGATCTCAGGAACTACGTTGGCTAAAGACTTCAAATTTGGTATGCAGGTCCGTGTATATCAAAGCTAGATCGAGTCTATTTCAAACTTTGGATGCCACGCCCCATTCGACTCATAAGCGATAAAAACTTTTTGTTTTTTTCAAGAAAATTAACTTTATTTAATAAACCAGTTTCCGTTCAATTTGGTACATTAGATTTTGAGCAAAATGTGCACAATTGGTTTGTCCAAAATTTTGATACACCCCAACATACGCTCGGAAAATGTTTATCTTTATGTTTATTAAACAAAATTACAATGCCAAGTAGATTTCTTGCAGAACTTTCTTATGTTTGAAACTACTTCAGCTTCTTCTTTTCTTTCTTGATTTCTTTCTTTTTCTTGAATTTCTTCAGATTTCTTGTAGATCTTGAATTTACCTGATAACATGGACCATGAATTGTACATTGATTGCAAATGCTTACCTAAAAAGAGAAGAATTTAGAAATATTATTAAGATTGATGTAAATATAATGCATATAAGTAATTATAATATATAACAAACTATCTATCATACAACCAACAAGTCTTGCGTATCTTATTGATAGGAAAATTTTTGGAACCCTCCTGCTATATGCCCGAAAGTATGTCCTGCAGTTCCTATCTTAACTCCAATAACAACATTTGGCATAATAAAGTTTCTGTGCAAATTTAAGCCAGTTTTAATATCTGGTTGCCCCGGCGGGTGTACCACATGTCAGGCATATTAAGCCGATTCCCATATGTTTACCCAAGATCTTTTGTGTGTTTGCTTTGGCGTGACGTGTCATTTAGCCATAGTTCACATTAAGCTGTCATTTGCTGGGTCTGGCAACCCTCGGGCTCATTAGGCACAGCTGCTGCTGCTGCTGACAAAGGAGCTGAGCTGAGCTGAGCTGAGATATTGGATTGAATGTCGGGTGGAAATTTCGGGTGAATTTTACGAGCGTAATTAAAGTTCAATGTACAAAACAATGAGTTTCGGAGTGAAAATCAAATATTTATTAGTTCTGCGTGGAAGGGGTTGTGGGTGGCGGTGGGCAGAGGTTGGGGGATGTGCAGACCACAAAAGACAAACTGGGGGAGGGCTGCTGGTGGCACAATGGGGGTTGCTGACCTTTGCGGGTGGCTATCGCACTTACCCGAGACTTTCGGAAATTATTTTGTGGTCAAACAAATTGATTGCAAGAGCCAGAGTTGGGGGCGAGAAGGAAGATATAGGGGTAGGGGCCAGTGGGGTTTGAGTAGGGGGATTGGAGAAGGGGTAGTTTATTGCGGGTCGTCTTTCGGTTTTATACTCTTCTTGAGGAAAATGATCTGTTCACTTTGTGCTAAAATTTGTATTGTATAAAAGGAAGCGTCGTAGAATCCCAAAAGTTACCTCTGGAATAGTCAGGGGAACATATAGAACTGAAAAAAAACCTTGTTCTTTAGTTTTTGAGTTATTGTAATGAAACTTGGGACACAGTTTTCCTTCTACAATCTGTCATCACCTTTAACGGAACCGGTGGGATGGAACCACTATATCATATAGTTTTGCCCATATTTCTCATGTTTTTAAAGCTATTGAGCTGAAAGTAGAGACATTTCTATGTTTCTTTATTTCAAACACGTAACCAAATTTCAAAGAATAAAATATAGCTGCTATATAACGAAAAGTTGGTTTTGCCCATATTTGCCATGTTTTTAAAGCTATTGCATTGGAAGCATACAGACTTCTAAGTTTCTGTATTATCTACCAATCTACCAAATTTCATCAACATCGGACCACTACAACATAGTTTTCACACACCTAAAACTCGGTTTTGTTCATATTTCACATGTTTTTCAAACGATTTTGTGGAAATTTCGGACACAGTTCATAAGAACTCGCCCACAATGCGATTCTTATATATACTGTTCTTCGAAAAGAGCATAAAATCTTCGGCGTGCCGTGGATAATCCTTCACAAGTTGGGTTTTTCTGAGAGGGTTGTTTGTGCCTTTGCTACCTGTCGTCGGGGTAAGGATTTATGTGTTTTTGGGGCGAAAAACTAATGAAAATCGAGTGAAATTTCAGCAGCAACAACAGCAACAGCAACAACAACAACGACAACAACAATAAGGAAATGTTTATAATTTGATAAGGAAAACTGAAACATTGACGTCGCAATCGCAGTCGACTTGGCGCTGATGCTGGGCCTTTGTTGTTGTTTTTATTATTATTATTATTATAATTATTATTATTGTTGTTGTTCATATAATTTATGTTGTTGCTGCTGTTGCTGCTGCAGCTGATATCTCTGCGCTGTTGACAACAGCAACAATTGCTGATTGCTCGCTGCTTCTTCGTCTTCTTTTTCTTCTTCTTCTTCTTCAACTTACTTCATTCTTCTGGTTGTCGTTGTTGTTGCTCATGTTGCGCGTGACATTGTTGTTGTTTTAGTATTATCATTAAATTAATTAACTGCAACTGATTAGACATGATTTCATTTCCAAGACAAATCAGGTACAACAACAGCATATCTCCCTTCCATCTCCATTCATCACAGATGTTCGCAGAAGCGTTGCCACATCCTTGACACTCTGTCAAAGGACTCAGCCATCCCGAAATGTCAAGGAACCCCAAAAAAACTTTGCAGACGCTTCAATAATATATGTCTGCGCCAACCCCTCGCATAAATCCAATATTTATAAGTTGTTGCCTCTTGCCTCGCCGCCAGAAAATTGTTCATATCGGCAGCACTTCGCACAACCCATAGATAAGGCCGAAATAGCGCTAAAGAAATGTCGATATTATTTGGGAAACATCTCAAAAAACCATAACCAAAGTTCTCATTCAAAGTATTCTTCGCATAGTTCTGTGTAAACTTTATTGTATTGCCAGTTTTTCCTTCCTATCAATATAATTACTATGGAAAACTTTTTATCTTTTAATAACCTTAGCTTATCAATGAGTTTCTCTCATCAATGGGATCTTCACGATCATCATTATTATAGCATAACAACCCTATCGGGTCAAAGTCTGAAGCACTATTTTCCTTTATTTGTGCTTCCTTCACATAAGAACTTCTTTCACGTGGATGGATTTCAAATCCTACGCCACAACCTTTTTCTAGGAGGACAGAGGTCCACCGAAGTCCCCCATACCTCCCACCCACTTACACCATATAAAAAATGTTATCATAAATAAAATAATAAAATAATAAATACCTAAATTATTAACAAAAACAATTTGTTAATCAGCAGAAAAACGTAAAAAATTCCGCAAAAAGCATGAAAATTGTATAAACAAAGACTAATTTTGTAGATTGGGAACTTAATTAAAACGTAGACCGCGTTGGGGTAGCACCCACAACATTACCGAAAACCTCAACCAAAAAAATAAACAAACAATCAATAATAACAATAAATTCAAAAATAAAAAACAAAACTGGCCTGTGGAGGAAGAAGAAGAAGAGGAGCAGGAGAACATTTTGTGTTGTGTTAATTAGTCAAATGGCAATTTCAAAAATTAATTTGCTAAACACAAAAAACGAAAAAACGAGAAAAAATCGCGCGTTCGTCATTCGGCCATTTGGGGCATTGGCCGACTCCCATAAAAAAGAGGGGCTCCGCTCACCAAATGCCCACCGAAAAGACGTAAACACACATTGTAACAAAAGCGCGATCAAAAAATATGCCCAAATGTGGCCATCAAATGGGCCCAAAGCAGACAACAAGCAAATGAGCCAGAGGAGCCCACAGAGAGCTATCTGCTCGACTAGAAGATACCCTCTTGGGCATATGTGGTACATGTGGTTATGTGTGAAAATGCAGAGATGTAAAAACTCAGTCACTTGTCGCGTTGGACCACAGCTTAGAAGGCCTAGAACGTATTCCTACGTTTCGTATTATTTCCGCAGCATCTATCTACGGCTTTTAGAATACGATCGTTCTGAAATTTTCAGAAATATTTCATAATACAATTTTACATGCGCAAAATTAGTTTCAGTTCAATACAATCAATTTTAAGCGTATTATTAACAATCATAAAATTTTTGGAAGAGGTGAAAAATATTGATATATGAGTATAAAGATATAATACTTGCTAATTAGACAATGGTATACATATAAGAAGGGCTTGGAGGGCCTCGTTGGAGCAGCGCATAGCGCACTGTCCCGCCCAACAAGATGTGTGGGTTCGTTGCATGACCCTCCTAAAAAAACTAGGTTGACATCCACCCGCTTAAAAAAGTTCTTCAGTAAAAGAAGCAGAAATAAAGACAAATAGTGCTACAGGCTTTGACCCGATAAAGTTGTCATGGGCATATAATAATAATTAAGAAGGGCTATAAAAATTTCGACCAAATAAATATATAGTCTGGGCGCAAAGGGCGTGCCATGCTAAAATTTGAAATATAACACGATTTTCAAGTCTGATTTGAATAATCTCTGAGAACTAGTTGTCTGTACAGACAGATAAATTGTTTCAGCTGTTCATATTGAGTCGGAATATATATATGGTCTCCGGCAAGCCTTCCCACTTGTCTGTTATACTCTCCTTTCCCATTTATAATGGGTTTGGTGTATGAAAAAAAAAATCGGCCGAGACGCGATCGCGTTTTATAACACGCGTGACGTTGTCTCCTAAGAAAAATAAACAAATGCGAATCGAAATGGAAATGAAAATGAAAATGGTTTGGTTTGTGAATGTCGATTGTATGAGGGGCGGTTGGTTGTTTGGGGGGGAAAAATGAGGAGCGTGTGGCATATGGAATGTGGGGTTTTGAGGTTTTTCATGCTGATTCCAAGACAAAAATGCGAATGCCAAACTTGAATGTGAATGTAGAGTGATGAAATGATGATGAACGTTTTGGGAACCTTTAAAAACAGACTTTAAAGACTTTTTTATAATCTTAAATAAACAACAACAGGGTATTAGGTACTATCTATTAAATGCTCTTTGGTAAGTAGGTAAACACTTCTTATACTCTTTAAGAATAAAATACTAAAAAACATCTTTTGTAAGGAATATAGTTTCGATACTACTAAAAGTCAAATTTGCCCATATTTCCTAGGTTTTAAAAGCTATTTGCATTAAATTTTATACATACTTCAGTATCTTCATTATCTGTCGATCTACCAAGTTTCAAAAGGATGAAACAGCCATATCATATTGCTGACATACAACTGAATGTCAGATTTGCTCATATTTCTTATGTTTTAAAAGCTATTACATTCAAATTTTACACACACTTAAGTTTCTTCATTATCTTTCGGTCTACCAAGTTTCATAAGGATCAGGCAACTATAGCATATAGCAGTCAGTAGCTTTTGCTCATCTTTGACATATTTTTAATTGAAATTTGGACATAATAAATATGCAATTTGTAGAGTATATACAATATTTCTATATAAGATATACTAAAGCTTCAGAAAGAGTATAAAATCTTCGTTATGGCAAAGATAAGCCCTTCTTACGTTTCGGCCAAGAAAAAATTATGCGTCAGACTGCTTTGAGCAATTGCATAATGAAAATTTTGACAATTGTCAAAACGTCAGTCAAATTTTTCAAAATGCTTTGAATGATTGAATATCGGAATTGTTGCTGGATTATGGCCTCAATTAGAGTGCCAAATGGCAGCTCCAATTTTCGAAAGGGGCACTGGGGATTTGGGGGTATTTGGGAGCAGTTTGAGCTGCGAACAATTCAATTAGCTCAACCATTGTTATCGAAATGCAATCGACCGCTGTGTGACTGTACCTGCCGCAGGCCAGACAATGACATAGGACTACAACTGCGTCACAAGAACAGCAGGATTTTTGGGTCAACCCCCCCGAAAACAGAAGTCGAAACGAAAACAGCTGATGATTGACGCACTCGCACTGCCCTGCCCTGCCCTGCCTGTGGGCGGTTCTACTCGGGGGGGCAAAACAAATTTGTGCGTGGGCGAGGTTCGTGGCTGCCACAGAGTCACCCCCCACCCCGCCCCCATAGGCTATATGTTGTTGTGTTTCAACCCTCGTCAATGGCTTTTATTGTGATTTAGGTTCGGAGCTCGTTTCTTTAGCCCAGCGAAAGTGGTTTCACATTGGTTGGGTAATCTTAGATGCCCGCCACCGCTCGAGTGTGGCAAGCTGAAGTATCAATTGCAACACATTCGCCAGCATCGACAGCATCGCCATGCCAACAACATGAAGCGAATGTCACAGCACCCTAGGGCCACCGGCCACCAGCCACCAGCCACCATCATCATCATCATCATCCCATGCCGCTCCCTCCTTACTTTCAACACTCGCCGCCTCAAGAGCCTCTTTATGAAAAGTCAACGAAACAAGTTTCCTACAACTCCACCCCCATCCCACTCCCTGCCCGTTCCGAAGCCCTCCTCGATGGGAAACAGATTGATTTCGTTTCGATATTATTGTTAGGTGAAGGCTCGAGGCAAGACATTGTCGCCGTGACGACCTAGAGCTATTTCAGTTGAGCAGTTCGTCCAAGCAGGAAGTATTTGGCGATAAGTCACATAATGTCAATGACTATCGATTGGTTATCGAACGTGCCACAACTTCATAGGACGAAAATATGCTGCAATGTAAGCAGATTCTATTATAGGCATTGTTTTTTGCACTTAACTAACCTTTTTGTACATTTTTTGAAGCAAAACAGTAGTTGTCGTTTGGTTATTATCGATAAAGTATCGATTGTTTATCAATTAACTAAGATATGTGTGGAATTTACGAACTTTTGATTTGTTTAATTTGTTAAATCGATAGTATTATTATTATTATATGGCATAACAACCCTATGGGGTCAAAGACTGAAGCATTATATTCCTGTATTTCTGCTTCCTTCACTGAGGAACTTTTTTTACGTAGGTGGATTTCAAGTCCTTCGCCACAACCTAGTTTTTTTGGGAGGGTTTTGCCTATCGACATGAGTGGGACTCGAACTCGCATCTCTTGTTTGGCAGAACAGTTCGCTTTCCACTGGTCCGCTGAGGCCCCGATAGTATATTTATAACTTATCGATTAATCGAATGATGTCCTGTTGAATTTATAATGTCGCGATTTAACGACCCTCATATAAACTGAATTTACCAAATAATAGAAGCAACAGCTTTATAGTTGCTTGTGGAATCGATAGTAAATTTATAACTTATCGATTTATCGATACTTATCTATGATGGCCTGTTAAATAGGTAATTTATCATTTATTTGACCCTCACTTGAACTGAGGTTAAAGATTTATAGTTGCTCATTGAATCGATAGTATATTACGAATTTATCGATTAATCGAAATCTATTTAAGATGGGCTGTTAAATCGTTGATTTGGTGATTAATTGAATCTCATATGAACCGAGATTAACAATTGACAGACATCGAAGTTTTTATAGTTGCTTCTTGAAACGATTATTTATCGATTAATCAAAACGTGTGGGAATTGCGCACAGCTCCCGTACAGTATTTACTTTTGTTTGAATATTTCACAAATATTTTTCTTAGAATTTGCCATATTGTTTTACAGTCATTTATCTGTTGTTATTTGCCCCTCATTTACATGCAAAAAACAAGAGACTATATAATATATAGAGGTGGAGGAGTTGAAGAAGGCGAAGGAGGAGCTGGAGCACAAATCCCAAAGCCAAGTTAATCTCTCGTTTGTGTACTTTTTGTTCTTTTTGGGTTTTGCCACTGGGGCTCCTCTTTTAAAGACATTTCCGCTTTGAGAATCGCACTTAAAGTTACTGCCGCATCAATTATCGTCTTCCAGCGCGAATCTTATTGTTGTTGCTAATTCATCATCATCAACCATCATCATGGTGCCTCCTCTGTCTCCTCTGCCTCTCACATTGTTAATCAGCCACATTGCTGTTGCTTCTTTATCTCGTGGCAATTCCCCCCGCACACCAACCCATTGCCCCCCGGACACATAGATCCACATTTGGCTTAATGTCGACCGATTTCATGGTAAAAAAAAAAAAAAAAAAAAAAACAAAAAGTTTACGGCAAACAACCGAAAAGAGCGCAACATGGCCCACTGTCGAGCTCTTATCTGAAATTTATAGTGCGCGATAGCAGTTGACACAAAATGAATGGAAGACGGAAAAAAGTTGGTCTAAAACTTTGTTCAAGACCCAGAAATGAGAACCTCCAACCTAACGCGACATTTTCGTCAAAACAATTCGAAAACTGACAAAAAAACGAACCAAAATTTTCGTGTTTGTTTTCATGAAACTCGCATTGATAAGCGATGCGACCCAGAAAAAAAAGAATCGGAAAAAAACAAAATCAAACAAAATTTACAATAAGAATTGAGTTTTTTAGGCAGATACTCTGTATACTCTGCAGCATGCATACGATAAGATAGTGAAACTATCCAAATAAATTTAGGTTCTATAAACCCAAAGCAGTAACTCCAAGCCTTATGAAATTTTCGGGAAAGTTTCATAACAACCTCATTGGACCTTTATGAAAAATTCAAAACAATAAGTTAAGAACTGTTAAAGTTATGAAGTTTTTTTCATATTCGAAATATTCGACAACAAATTGTTTCTTTCTGTCAGTCTTCCTCATTTAGCTCCCTTACATTAAAAACAGGGTATTAAAAGTTACCTATAAAAAACCACTTAAAGATTGAAAGAAACGAAAGCAAATTTAGCAACAGGTTGCTCTAAAAAAGAAGAAATACGAAAACAAGAGAAACAAGTTACCAGAACTTTGCTAAACTGGTGAAATTTCATTAAATTTGTTGTGAAATTATATAGAAACCCCCCTGTTATACCCATACTAAGCCTAGGCGATTAAAAAACATTTGGCAAATCAGTTTTGGTCGACTTAAGCTATTTTCCAATCGAACTTAGATAAGTTCTGAATCATTTTGTTTATTAAAAGAAATACAGGTGTATAAAAAATTCGAAATTTTCCGATATGTGTTTTAAGGAGTTAACAAGTCGATAAACGATCACTGGAATACTACCATACTAGGTATATATTTGAAGAAGGGGAGAAAAGTCTTTCCCGCAATTATAACTGAAATCCAAAGAAAATTCCATTCGTTAAAAGAATAGGAAAAAATGTCCATATTCAATTATATCTATTATATAGAAATTTTGCAAAATTTGTCTTTAACTAAAATAATGTGTTGTCTTACATCAATTAGAACTCGCAGAATAGAGCTGAAGAGTTAAGTCCAAATCTAAAGAAAGTTCCATTATTATAAGTTGGTTTTTAGGAAAAACATCCAATTGAATCGGAGTAAGTTTTAACAACAATCTGGGCGAGCCAAGTGCTACATTTCGGGCGATAATTCGAAATGCCAAGGGGATTGAAATTTTTTCGATTTAACGAGATTTCTATTAATAGTGTTTTTTTTTTAGGGGACCAGAAACTTATTCGAATTATCGCGAATTAACGATTGAGCGGGGGACAAATTATCGGAATTCGACTGTATTGCCTCAATTATAAATCATGTTTTGGAGCTAAGCTCGAATCTAAAGAAAGTTCTATACTTTAAAGATATATGAAATAATTTCCCACTTCATTCATATTTTGTTTTAACTGAATAAAATTATATTATATAAATTTAAGCTCATTTTTCGCAGAATGGAGCCAAGCTGCTTATCAGTCTCTTTCCCTCTCTTTTTATATATATACGTATATATAGGGTTTATGTTATCTCTGTTTCAATTCCATGTTTCAATTTCATGTTTCAAGTTTCGGCTCTTTGCGCTTACGAAATGGAATCAGACATCGATAACTGATAACTGATAAAACGTATTGTTTGCCTGAGCGTCGTGTGTTATCAGCAATGCGAAAGCTTCACGAGTTGTGGATGAATCCAAGTTATCTCTTTCTCTGTTTTGCGTATTACTCCGTCTCTTTCTAAACATGGGCGAGTAGAGACGAGTGGAGTTGAGTGGAGTTGAGTGGAGACACGAGTCGCGTCGTATGCAAAGCCAAGCAAAGTTTTGCAACGAAGCGAAGCGAACGACCTTCAGAGACGTCAGTCAATCAGTCAGTCTGTCCCACTGTCCCTCTGTCAGTCTGTCTGTCTGTCCCACTGTCCATCTGTCAGTTTCTGCTTCTTGCTGGCTTTCCAGTGTGAGAAAGTAACACAGAGTGTTGTCTCAAGTGGAGAATAGTTGCCAGACTGCGCGAAGAAGGGGTAGAAAGAGGGGGGGCAGCTGGCCAGTTGTGGGCGCCAGGGAAGGTCAGGGGCAATAAGGAAATAAGAGAATATTTATGTCAATTTGGAAGTTGGGGCGAAAGAAGAGGCAAAAGCAAAGAAAGAGAGAGAGAAAAAAAGAAGAGAAGAGAACAATAAAGGCAACTAATGAGCAAACTGCAACGGAAAGCGGAAGAGGCGAAGAGGCAAAAAGCAGAATGCAAAACAAATTATAATGAAAATGCAAAAAGAGGAAAAATGCAAATTTAGCAGAAAAAAAACGTTAGCTCCGTCTCTCTCTCTCTCTCTCACACACACACACGCACACAAACACACACACGGACAAAGGGCAGTTGTGCAAGGGCCAAAGAGTGCGAAAGAGAGCGAATGAAATGCAAAAAAAAAGAGGGGCAGAGGGAGAGAGTCAGAGACGCGGCAACAACGGGAACAGCTGGCTTTAGAGTTGTTGTTGTTGTTGCCACAAGGGCAGCCAAAGACAACAACAACAGCAACACAAGAGATGGCACAATGTAGTTGTGTGTGTGTGCTTCTACTTCACACACACACACACAAACACACACACATGCACAAAAGCGGGAGAGAGAGGGAGAGGGAAAGAGAGAGCTCGAGCGCAGCGTGCAGAAGAAGACGCTGCAAAGCAAATTGAAAACAAGTTTTTCTTTCCCGTTGCGCTGCGGCTGCTCCTGCGCAGAAGCTTTTCAGTTTCCCCAAAACTATATAGAATGCAGAATACCCTGCAAAGAGAGCTGCATTGCAGCTGGCGTTGCCACACTTGCACAAAAGTTGTATAATTTTTCTGCAGTTCAATGGGCACAGTGGGGCTTTGTTATTATCATGAAAGACTTTTAATTTGGAAAGATAACACACTTCTTTCAAAGATCCCCAAAATTTTCCTACATTCAGGCTTGGAATGAAAAGGAATCGATCGAATCTGTCTGTCTATGTGTCTATCTCCATGTATGCAAAGCAAATCCTTCAGTTTTTGAACTATTATTATATAATAAAATCTTGGCACAAGGACTGGCAGAATCGAATGGTACTTTTGTTCCACAGGTTAAAAGTGGTATTATGTTCTTGTTGGATCATCGCTGAGACCCAAAAGTCATTATTTTATGGAATCAGGTAAAATAGAATTGATAATATTGATAGCGCTTCCACACTTGTTGAAATTTTTAAATCTTCAGAACTACAGTGGATATTGGACAAATAATATATGATATTGGTACAGTCGAACTTCCCTATAATGAATCTTGACGGGACCAGAAAATCACTTCATTATATAGAAACTTCATTATACAGAAATTATACATACATGTATTTAAATTGGAACGAAATCAATTCATAATAGAGAGAACGTCATTGTATAGAAGTTACCTATAGAGATGTTCGACTATATAAAGTTTTGCTAAAAATCAATTATGAAAGATATTGAAGATACAAATATAGCAGACACTATAGAGTTTTTCCGTATATTCAATGGAGTTAATTGGTGTAAAAATCTGGAAATCATTTTTATATAATAAAATTTTACTTTTTTTCAAGTGAAAAATTAGATGCTTTCCCTCTCTAATTAAATTTTTCACATTTTGGCAAAATTTTTAGCATGTATTTTGGATATACCCTTTTCAAGTTTCTGAATATGCAATTGAATTAGTACTATCTTGGATTATATAAGAAAATTGCGACACTAAGGTGATAAGAAATATATTGGGCCCATATTGTAACTAATACTAGGTTTTATGGTTGTAGTACATAAAGAAATAATTTGTAATTTCTAACTATGTCAAGTGAATATCAACTCACTTTTATGATATTATTAAAATATTATGTTTATAATCCTAAACTCAATTTTTAAATTATTATACTAAATATATTCATCCTTATTAGCAAAATTTCAAGAATAATATTTACTTTTCTGAGAATTCCAGTTGACAACAATTGAAATATTTAAAATTTGTTTAGTTCTTTATAATATTTATAACAATTTGTTTTTATTTGTTTTAGATATGTCTATTAATCTATCAAATTTTTTAAAAATTTCAGAACATAATAGTGAGGACTAAAAGAAAATTAAATAAAAAACGAATTGGATAAACTTTGCTAATCTTATAGAGTTTTTAGCGGTTGACTGCAAAGTATTAGCTTCTTTATAGAAAAGTTTTATTTGAATATAATATATTTAAATTTTGTCGAATTTAAAATAGAATGGATTAGATTAGACGATTAATTCTCGCAGAATCTCATCTAGACCTTAAGAATCTTATTGTCAGAGGAGAGACTCGGGGTTTGCAAAACATAGTTGTTCTCAGGTAAATTGTAAAAAATCATAAAAATAGAACAAAAGGAAATTTTAACCATAAGGGTTAAAGTATAGAAATATGTTCTTATAAGCAATATGATTTCTTAGGCTTAGGCTAATTCACTTTAATTTTATATTTTCTTATGGTGTTTTTTTATGTTCGCTTTATGTCCTATAAAATTTACCATGTTATAAGTTATAGATACTAAATTTAAAAACTTAATTTTTTTTTATGGGTATTCTTGAAACAAAATGGGGTTTTATGGTCTATGCGGTGGGTAAGTATCCAATTTCAGACTAATATTGTAGGGCCTTGAAGATGGAGCTCGAGATTAGAAAAGACTGTTAAAAGGATATGTCTATATTATTCTCAGTTTACTTGTCACGCCTACTAATCTACCTGTAGATCATCATGGAATTATATTATTATATAGAATTACTAGGGTGGGGGCCTCGGTGATCCAGTGGATAGCGCAATGTGCCGCCAAACAAGAGGTGCGAGTTCGAGTCCCGCTCATGGTTATAGGCATGACCCACCCACGTGAGAGAAGTTTTTCAGTGAAGGAAGCCGGGAATAAAGGAAAATAGGGCTTCAGGTTTTGACCCGAAATACATAGAAGATAATACCCGAATTATGTATTTTCAGCGATTTGGAGATCAGAAGATGAGAAGAGATTGTTAAGAGGACATATGTTTATCATGATTAAGGTGACAATGGGTTAAGGATGAACATAGAGTTCAGCAGGTTAGGATACAACTAAATCCAGCTCATCTACCATGCTGTGACAAACAAGGGCAGAGCACTAATACGCCCTACTTTGGGGACATTTTTGCCGAGGGTATGAAAACTGTGCGCAGTCGCAACTTTCTTTGAGCGTTTTGGCTGTTGTTGTTGTTGTTGTTGTGGTTGTTGTTGTATCTGCTTGTTGCAGACGTTGTCGCAGTTTTCGCTTTTTTGGCAACTTTTTGTGGCAGCTGATGAAGCGGCAGAGGCAGCCGCAGCCGCAGCCGCCGCATGGCCAGTAGAAGCAGCAGAAGATCGAAGAAAACACGTTTTCTCCCAAAAAAAAGAGATGTAGAAACGAAGAAGAAATGGGAGAGAAAGAAGAAGAAGAAGAGGAAACTCACCTGGCAAACGGCGTCTGTTCCACCTCGTAGATCTCGTTGATGTCGTGCGACACGAGTAATCCCTTCAAGCGCTCGGTATCGACGTCCAGCAGGCCGTCGCCTATGGGGAAGATGCCCTCCTCGGTAAACATGTTTCCAGTTCCAGACGGTAGCAGCTGCTCGCTCTCTCGCACACACTAGCTCTCTCGCTCTCGCTCTCTCGCTCACACACTAAGACACTTTGTTGTTGTTGTTGTTGTGGTTGTTGTTTTTGCTTTTTGTCGTTTTGATTTTGATTTTGGGTTTTTCTTTTTGCTTTAGTTTTGAACGGCCGGGGGGTTAGTTGGGCGGGGGGAAGAGGCGTTTTTTAAAAATTTTTTAATATTTTTTTTTTATGTTGCGAGACGATGGCGCAATTTTTGAAAAACTGTGGCACAAAACAATAACAAAACATTAGGTAAAAAAAAATGGCAATAAGAAAATGTTGTAGTTGCAGAAGAGTCGCGCGCGCGCAGCAGCAAAACGCAGCGTTTGGTCACACTGTGCAGCGGCAGAGGCAGCAGCAGAGGCAGCGACAGCGGCAGAAGTCAAGAAATTCCAGCGCCCTTTTGAACTGTCGCCAAATGCAACAGCAACAGTCTGTGTGTGTGTGTGCAAGCGGGACAGCATGAGGATGCTGCTGCAACAATTTCTTGACATGTTTTTGTTATTCTTTTAGTATTATTAACAATACACACACACACACACACACAACACGTTAGTTACTCTGTATGTGTGTGTGCGTGTGTGTATATGCTCAATGCTGCTTGTGTTGGTGTTGGTTCTGCCAACTTCCCAGCATTGGCAACAACTTCTTTCCGCTGCCGCTGCCCCTGCTGCTGCCTTGCCTCTGCCACGGTATGTGTGTGTGTATATATATCTATGTTTAAGTCAAAAAAAACAACAACAAAAAAACCGTTTAAACTATTTGCCTGCAACATAAAAAATATGTTGCGCAGCACACACACACACTCTACACACACACACACGCACACGCATAAACGATTTAAAGTAATCAAAAAATTCTTTAAGCGCACCGAGCGTCACACGTCCGCCTCGTTCGGCTTTGTATTTGCTTCTGAAATATCGATGTTAAACTGGACTTGGCATGGCGCGTATTATCGTCTGTGCCGCCACACAACAGCTGTTAATTAACATCAACCGATAACATTGCATTTTTACAGTTTTTAGCTTTTTCCACAAACTTTAAATAATTTTTATTTTATTTATTATATTTATTTTTAAACTACCAATTTATTTAACGCACTTTCTACGCTTTTATTTAGTTAAACTCAAATTGGCACTGTTAAACTGGTTATCGTTATCGCTTGTGGCACGCATGCGTGCCAATTGGGCGCAATATCAACCCTGTGTCTTGACAGCGCGCTCAATTGGACCAGGCTTAGAATATTCAAAAAGTGCGTTTGGTTTTATTTCGTTTTTGGTAAAAACTATTTTCGAATTGGTCACAAGCGATCAGTGCACACTTGACGGCATCTTGACACGCAATGGGCATTACGCCTATGTTGGCCTAAACTTAGCAGCCGCCCCTTTGGTGCTTTTGGCGCCGCCTGTAAAATCTTAATTTAGACATTTGCATTTGCATTATGTTTATATTTATATATTTATCTTCTTTATGTATGCTGCATGCCGCATGTTGCACGCTGTGTGCGTGTGCGTGTATGTGTGTGCGTGTGCGTGCTCCACTTGCGCTGCATTTTCATGAGCAGCCGCCTGCGCCCCTATGTGTGCGTGTGTGTGTGTGTCACCAGCATACGCACAGTGGTACAAATACCATGGAAATTGTACATAAATAGAGCAACTTGTTCGAAAAAACCTCAATGGGAACCTAACAGAAAAATCGTTAAATAAGGGGCTAAAATTTGGTGGGGCTCGGTAGGCCAGCAGAGAGCGCACTGACACGCCCAACAAGAAGTCGTGGATTCGAGTCCCACTCATGTCGATAGCATAACCCTCCTAGAAAAACAAGGTTGTGACCACCCGCGTAAAAAGTGTTCAGTGATGGAAGCAAAAATAAAGACAAATAGTGCTTCAAGCTGAAACCCAATGGGCAAAATATCATGGGGTATTTTTTATAAAATGCTAAAGATTCGGAATTTTTCAAAATATTTTATTTTGTTAGAAAGATCAAACAATAGGATTATTATTATTATTATATGGCCATAACAACCCTTTCGGGTCAAAACCTGAAGCCCTATTTTCCCTTATTTCTGGCTTCTTTCACTTCTTTCTTTTACGTGGGTGGATTTCAAATCCTACGCCACAACCTAGTTTTTCTAGGAGGGTCATGCCTAAACGCATGGATCATCGAGGCCCCCAAACAACAGGATTACGTTGGGAAAATTATATAGGGACTTTCCCGCAAATATCACGGCCAGATTGTTGATAACATTTTGCAGTATGTCCAATTCACAGAGACCATTGTGCATTTCAAGATTGGAATCGTCTTCGGATCGTTTACATAGAATTTCTCCTTTCTTCCCACAGAAGAAACCTAACGTTGTCAAACACCATTTTCTGGGCAGTCAATTCACATCAAATCGTTGTTTTTCTAGTTTTAGTGAATCGATTTTAGCGTTTTCCCCATCGATTTGAAATCGAAGATCCGAAATTACCAAATGTAGCGATTGACAACTAAAACCCTAAGCCCTAATAGAAATTATCGATTATGAAAATCTCGATAACAAAGTCCCACTTGTACTATTGGAACAACGTATAGAACAACATAAGAATTCAGAATTCCAATTTGAAAACACATCAACTTATAAATAGAATCGTCTTCAGATCATTCATTCATATAGAGCTTGTCCTTTTTGTAACTCCACAGGAAAAATCGCAAATCGGAAACAAATGTGGTAATTGAGTCCACAGTTTTGATGATTTGAACATGGAATTTAAGATCCATATGGCAGGAAGTTGTCGATAATGCAAAAAATATTTGATAACAAAGTACCGCTTTTTCTGGAACACCCTATACATATATATTTTCCACCAATATCATGGAGATATATAGAAAGGCAAAATTTCATCTTTCATCTGATAAGCCGATCAACGTTATTAAAAATTTTGTATTCAAAAAAAATTATTGATAAATATATAAAGTCGGAATACATTTCCTAGTGGTTTTCTACATTCATCCAAAGCTAATACTAATTTTCTTATAGGTTAAGCTTGCTCTAGAGATGGGCACGGAATGTGCCGTGGTTGGGGATTAAGGGACTTAAAAATAATAAACATACTTTTTGCGTGCGAAACCGAGTATAGGAATTAAACCCCGAAACTACCATATACAGTCGAATCCCGATAATTAAAAATGTCAAGGGGATTGACTAATAATAATAATCTACTAATAGGGATTTTTTAGGGGACCAGAAATTTATTCGAATTATCGCGATTTTCGATTGAGCGATTAGTTTTCGCCCATATTTTCCATGCTTTTCAAACAATTGTATTCAAATTAGACATATAAGTAAGATTCTTAATTATCAAAACGATCATAAATTTGCCATACAACCAAACCGTCCATAGATTGAAATTTTGCACACATTTAATAAGAAATCGGAAAAGGATAATAAAACTTTTGAAAATTGTATGAAATTTGATGTTCCTTTCCTACTTTGTTTATTCTGTTACACGCTATATTTTTTTTTACCCAAAAGATGTGATGATTATGTTTAAGAGTAGAAAATATTACATAAATAATATAATTTTGAATTGTAAATTTGTCCTTTAAGCAGACAGATCTTTTGTTTTGAAGGCCCACAGGAGAATATATTATATCTGAAGAAACATCAAAGCAATCTTGGAGAAACAATTCCGTTCGGTCAAGAAGAAAAATAAGAAAATATTTGAAAATAACGACAATAAAAAGAACAATCCAATAGAGATTATACCCTTAGTAAATGGGACTATTATTACTATAAGCTGCTTTTCTATCTTCTGCTCTCTTCTTTTCTTCCTTTTTCTCCTCCTCCGTTGGATTCGCCTTCTCGCAGGCATCGATCCAGTTGTTAAATACGTCAATGGGGTCTGTCAGTGCATTGGCAGTCGAGTGGAAGGACTCCTTGCAAACCCTACAAGTGATTCGAGCTATTTTCCTTTGTTTGTCGCTGATCAAATGGGAAATTATTATATAGGGTTCATCCAAGAAAAAGCTAAAGCTTACATGACGACGTCACAGGACTTGTCGTGGTTACAGAATGGACAAGTAAACTCCTTCTGTATGTTTTGAATCTGCTTGGGCCTTGCGGGCGGCTTGCGTTTGGACTTGCGACGTCCCATGGCTATAGATTTCCTACATGTAGTAAGATGGGAGAAGGATGGGCTTAGGAGAAAACTCACTTGAAAACTGACGTCGTGTCCTTTAGATACCTTAGTTATAGCGCGTTAGTAATGCTAACTCAGACGATTCACGTTCGTTCACTTTAAAATTGAACTTTTTTTTTGGGAGTTACGTACGATTTGGAGTCGAATACGAGACTGACTGGGTTGACACTCCAAATACAGGCGAATTGACCGATTTGACAGATTTCACAATGAATGCTAGTCTCTTAGTTTTAACACTAACATAATGAATCCAGGCACATAGCCTATTCTTTTAAATCCAGTTCTAAATTTGTTGGATCTGGCCAATTTTCCCCCCTATATAATGTAGTTGCCAGATTAATTAAAAACAGATTTGTTTATATTTTCATGTTTTGAAGCTTTTAAATTTAAATTTTATACTCTCCAAAGTTTCCCTATTATCTATTTGCATCAAGGATCTTGAGTATATACAATATACACCAAATTTCATAAGGAGGCTGATCCTTAAAGAAGGGATTTATGCTTCATACATATTCATTGTGCTAAGTATTTATTAGTTCGAAGGTTCGAATCATTGTAAAACATATTTTTTTGAACATTCTTGAGTTCAATATAAATATATATTTCCAAATACCAACATTGGTTATTCAAAGAAACTGCTTCACCCTGTGTTTTATCTTCAAATGTTGTTTCTAATCTTTATTCAAAATTTACCTAAAGAAAACTTTAATAAAGTTATGGGTTTTTAAGATTGGCAAAATTTGGATAGATCTTCGATGGGATTTGATCCCAACACAAGTTTCTATATTTTTAAGAAAATTATTTCTAAATTTTTCAAATTCAGCCAGTGCATGCCAAACCATATGCTGTGAGCAGTGCATTTGGCAGTGCTTGCCACACTGTGCCGCATATTTTTGTCATCAACGTCTCGGCCGGCCGGCTGCCTGTCCGTCCGGCTGACTATCCGTCCGGCTGTTGGTCCGTGCTCTGCGAGCAGCAAGAAATACGGACGGAGCCGTCAGGCATCTGTGGAATGCGCTGCACGAAAATAGCCCAACCAAGTGCAAAAACCTTTGCGGGCAGACTGTGGCGCAGGCCGGGCGGACACGGTGGACAGGCGGGAGGAGTGGGCACGGGACTTAGCCGGGTGCATTAGTTGCGGCTTGCCTCATATATTTATGCGTTTTATTAATAGGCGCACAATTTGCGGCACCTTTGCCCAAAAGCCGGCATGTGGCCGGTGCGCTGAACTCGCCAAATGCGGAGCGAACTTTGGCCGGCTATAAATAGGATGCAGTGCATCATTTTGGCAAAATGTCGCATTGCTGCGCCAGTCCTAGCCCCCAGTCCCAGCCCCTGGCATGCTTTCAAGTTTAGCAGATCCGGCATTTGACCTACGCGCACCGGAATGTGCCTTCCCCCTTGGACGCCACATCCCGAATGCAACCCAAGCCATAAATAGATGCCGAGACGAGACATGTTTATTGAGCACAATCCACGACAACGGTACTGATGGTTGGGACCAAGGATCTGTTTGGTAGCCGTTAAATTGGTTCCTCCTAATCGCCTAATCCTTGCAGAAGTTGCAATGTGGTCCTGCGGAGGCACCTTCATCACCGCTATCAGCATCCGGATTGGCAACACTGCCGGTGCCATCGCCACCATCGCCGCTGGTGCGATAATCATCGATAATCGCCTGCAGCTCCTCCTGCGCATCAATGAACTCCTGCTCCTCCATGCCCTCGCCTGTATACCAATGGAGATGGGCCTTGCGCCGCAACATAATGCTGGATCCGTCCAACAAGCGCTGGAACAGCGACTGTATGGCCGTCGTGTTGCCAATGAAGGTGGCCGACATTTTAAGCCCACGGGGCGGAATGTCGCAGATGGCGGTCTTTATGTTGTTCGGAATCCAATCGACAAAATTATGTAGATTCTTGTTCCGTACACCGGTCATCAGTTGGTCCACCTCGCGCGGCGACATGCGTCCGCGAAAGATGCCGGCCGCCGTCAGCAGCTTGCCCTTGCGCAGATCGATGGCGCAGAGCAGATTGTTGCTGGAGAAGATCTGCTGGACCAGCTCGGAGACGGTGCCCTTGCTGAACTGTTGCTGCTTGCAGGTCACCAGCGGCGCGAAGCCCGGTATCAGGAAATGCAGACGGGGAAATGGCACCATGTTCACATAGATTTTACGCAATCCGGCGTTCAGCTGGCCCGGAAAGCGCAAGCAGGTGGTTATGCCCGACATGGTGAGGGCGACAATGTGATTGATGTGCTCGTAGCCGGACATGGCAATCTTTAGGTTTCGATTGCAGATCTGGAAGAGCGCCTCGTTGTCCAAGCAGAAGGTCAGATGGGAGTTGTTTACCAGAGCCGGAATGCTGAGCAGCGCATTGTACGGCTCGACGACCACTTGCGACATATTGGGCGCCGGGATTGTAACATAGTTGCACAGCAAATTATCCGGATACTGCTCAACCAGGGCCTCCATGATCAACGAGGTGAGGCCGGAGCCTGTGCCACCGCCAATGGAGTGCAACAGCTGAAAGCCCTGCAGCGAGTCCACGGACTCCACCTCACGTCGCGTATTATCCAGCACCTGGTCGAGTATCTCCGCGCCGTCCGTGTGATAACCACGGGCGAAATTATTGCCGGCACTCTCCGAGCCCGCCACGAAATTCTCCGGCCGGTACAGCTGGCTGCTGCTGTTGAGCCGCTGTATTGTGCTCGCCTCCGTGTCAATTATGATCGTCCGGGCGTAGAAACGTTTACTGGCCGTTGCATTGAAGAAGACATTGATACGCTCCAGCTGGAGCTGGCTGGTGCCGCCGAAGCGACCCGACGCGTAATCCACGCCGTGCTCATGCGATATGACATGCCAGAACTGGGAGTGGTTGAGGTTGAGTGGGTCGGTCAGTTTGATAGCCTACTCGGTGGCGGTGGCCGTGGGGCTACTCACCGCATCGCCAATGGCATTCCCGGCTCCGCCGATCTGCAATGTCACGATCTCTCGCATGCCACAAGCCTCCTGCTGCGTCCGTACGGCTGCCCTCGGGCTCAACCGCAAACGTCGCCGACCGCCTCCTCGTCCTCGTCGTCGTCGTGGTCGTCGTGGCCGTCGTGGTCGTCGTGGTCGTTGTCTTACCTTCGGGGGTTCTCCCCGAGTTCTTTTTACGTCCGTCTTTCTCTAAGTGTCTTTCTTTGTTTTTGTTTTTGTCTTTTTTTTGTTGTTTTTTGTTTTGTTTTTGTTTTTAATTTTGTTTATCAAACTTGAATTTCGATTGATGATTTGCGGCCGAAAGGAAAGGGAGGATTTTCGGAAGTTTCATCTAGTAACGCCCATTGAGCTGCATATTGAGGCTTCCCGGACTCTTCTCCCACAATCGTTTCGACACTTCCAAATGCTAAGAAATGTTTAAGCCTTCTACAATAAAGCAATTACCCAAATGTTTCGGGCTTCGCCAGCTTCGATCGAAACCCACAAAACCCGGAAAATCGATCGAGACATTTTCAAATTTTCAACTCGTTTCGCACTCTTCGGGGAAAGTAGTGGGCTTTGCCCAAAGGTGTTGCTTAGAAGAAAGCGTCGCAGACTACCCAAGGTTTCGACATGATCAGGATTTATAGGATCAGGATTAACAAAGAAATCCGTCCGTATAACAATTTATATGATCATAACAACCCAATCCGGTTCATAGCTTGAAGCACTATGTCTTTATTTCTGAAGCACTTTAGGCGGGTGGATTTCAGATCCTATGCCGCAACCTAGTTTTTCTAGCAAGTACATGCTATTGACATGAGTGGGACTCGAACCCACACCTCGTGTCTGGCGGGACAGTGCGCTATCCGCTAGTCCTCTGAGGCTTGAATTAAAGCTTCAAACGAAAAAAGCATTAGATTCTAATGATTAAAATAAAATCGTTATCGAATCCTTTCCGGTACATGAATGAATTTGGATGAAAGAATTATTTGTTGGTTTTAAATTGTAGATTTTTAAGTAATCCGAACTCGAATCGGAGCAGAAACCAAACCTTAAACATGTTGAATCAATGATATCCTAAAAAGTCTTTGAGTACTTCGATTATGTAGAGATTGCTCTTAAGGAACTATAAGTATAATACTTATAAGTATATATAAACTTATATACTATATATATTTTTTTTTTTTGACGCGAAACGTGAATAAAAAAGGACGACCAGGTTTAAAGAGTTTCTTCAATCAAAACTTGTCTTGAGAAAACTTCAATTTCGGAGAATTTGAACTACATTTGGTAACCGGGCTCCTTTCCTCTATCCGGTCTAAGCTCAAATTCTAAACTAATACCAATTCGGAGGAATTTTCCGTATTGGATCGGTGACCGATGACCAAAACTTACCAAAACAAAAGTATTCTCTTTAAAACTTCAGTTTCTTCTATTCCGAAACGCTTCATTTGATTTCTCGTCTCACAATGGAGGAATGTGAACCAAAATTTGAAGACCAGGTTGAAACAGTTTCGGGAAACAAAACTTATCTGGAGAGAACTAGAATTTTGAAAGATTTGCGCTACATTTGGTTTGAATAGAGATTCATCACGAATTCTGTCGTGCTTCGTAACCTATAAATCATTTCCTGAGAGATACCAAAGGCTTTCTGCTTTATGATAGTATACAGTCTAATATCGTGTCGGTTATAAGCTCATATCCCGAATAAATACCAATTTGGAAGAATTTGTTTTAGTCTAAACTATGCCTCGGCGGACCAGTGGATACGGGAACAAGTGGAGCGAGTTCGAGTCCCGCCCATGTCGATAGGCATGACCCTCCTAGAAAAATTAGGTTGTGGCGTAGGATTTGAAATCCACCCGCGTAAGAAGTTTTTCGGTAAAGAAAGCAGAAACAAAAACAGCTTCAGGCTGTGACTTGATAGGGTTATTATGGCCATATAATAATAATAATGCTTTAGAATATCCAAAATTCTATCCGAATTTTCTTGTTTCCACATTGGATTGGTTCCGGCTTTAAAATCTGCTTAGCGTTCAGGAGACGCTGGCACCAGCTCCTCCTTCAGGTTTCACCTATTGCGAATAAGAACATATTCCCCAACGATCAAAACGTGCTTCTCTTTAGAATTCTCTTTAAAAATCCAGTTTCTTCTGCTTCGAAACGCCTCGTTTAATTTCTCATCTCACAATGGTTCCTAATTTTGCTCCGAACTCTATACAAAATGTTTTCCAAAAAAAAGGTTTTACTACAATTAATTTAATGAGAAAAAAAATATATAAAATTCATAGGAAAATAATAAGATGAAGAATTCTGTTTGCGGCTGCATCGACGGATACGGGATACGGAATACGATGGTTGGCAGACAGCTTAGACGATCAGTGCGTGGCCAGCACGGGCATAGGTGCTAGTGGAAGCTACTTGTCCTTCTTCTCGGCGGCCAGCGAGTTGTACAGACGGTTGACCTCGTTGGCCACCAGGTGATCCAATATGATGCCGTTGCTATCGATGAAGGCGGCACAGGACTTGCTGCTGGTCTGCTCCCGCTGCCCGCGGGCATCCCGTACGCTCAGCGTGAGCAAGTACTTGTCGTCGTATTTCTTCATGTCGGAGCTGGCCTCCCAGGTGCGCTGGGACTTGCCGCCGGCCTCCTTCTGTATGGCCACGGCGAAGGTGCCCTTCTCCCGGAATGTGGTGTGCAGGGTCAGCACGCCCATCAGGGTAAAGTAGGAGAAGACGCTGATCAGCAGCACGGGACGCGACTGGGGGAATGGATGGGTAAAGTCCCAGGCATGGGCCATAATGGCCACGCCCACGGCCAGGGCGCAGAGCACCAGGCGCGTGTTGACCAAGCCGAATTGCTCCTTCAGTTGCGGGCGGTCGCCCAGCAGGCACGACTTGACTGCATCGTCCAGGGCGTGCTTCACCGCAGAGCCGTCCCACTTGTTCACCTTGACGAGCTGCAAAATGGGAAAATGGAAAAGCGTTAGAAAAGCCGCTGCCGGACTGACGTGTACATAAAGGCGAGGAAAATCGCCGGATTGGGCCCGACTCTCGTTGGCGTCCTTGGGCCGGCCGGCCCGTGACATACCTCTTCGGCAGGAAGTGATTTGTCGTCCTTTTTGGTCATGTTTATGGTTTTTCTTTATGTCGGTTCGCTTCTTAAAACCCCAAGCAGTTGTTTTTGCAGTTTGACAACGCGACAGATATTGAATGTTTAACACAGTGTGCACGTATTCCCCAAGCGGTTTCAGTATTTTTGCTCAAAACAATACTGTTTGAGTATATTCAACACTGTTAAGTCGCTGTTTAGTATATGTTAATTTCTATCGATAAATAGCATACGTTTGAATTTCAAATTCGTTGGGAAATTTAATTTTTAGATTGGCAATTTTGATATAAGAAATTACTTAACGATAAAATTGAAAACGCATTAATTTAAAAGAATGAAATATTTTGTTACAACAATAAGAATTTAACTTCCTTATAAATTCCAATTGCTTCGATTAATGCTAATGGCTCAGCTGTTACATTTATCGATAAATGGCCAACACTCGAATTTTAAAAACTAATTCGTTGGGGAATTTTAAAAATAAAAAGTTGTGTTAATTTGGGTATAAATATCCATAAAAAAAATAATTTGTCGATAAATACTAATACCTTTTTAAAAAACAATAATTTAAAAGAATGAATTATTTTGTTACAGCAATAAGAATTTAACCTCTTTATGAATTCCAATTATTTCGATTAATGCCAATTGGCTTAGCTGTTAGGATTCATGTTACGATTAATTCGATTAATGTCAATGGCTCGACTGTTACGGCCTTTAGTATATTATCGATAAGTGGCCAACACTCGGTTTTTAAATTCCAATTCTTTGAGGAATTTATGTTGCTTATAAATACCAATTGCTTCGATTAATATAACCACTCTGCTGTTACAGTATATTATCGATAAGTGGCTGATAAATTTCCACAATCAAAACACTGCTTTGCCGTTGTAAAAAAAAATTGTAAATATATATATAATTCTTTATAAATAACAGAGTATGGAATTTGTTTTGTTGCTTTACATGGCCTTCATCTGAGCCATCAGATCCTCCAGGCTTGCCTCCGGAGCACCATCACCAGCGGCTGCAGAGCCTTCCACCGACGCAGCCGCAGCCTCCACCTTCTCCGGCGCTTCGTAGGCCAGACGCAGGCCGGTGGCCACGTTGGTTTTGTCCGTGGTTTGTTTTGTGTCCGGCTCAGCTGGTGCATCATCGGAGACCAGTTCAATGCCCCAGTCGTTGCTGGCGTGCAGCGGTTCATCGTCTGCCTCCACCTCCACCTGTTGCACTTCCGGCTTGGGGCGTGCCTGGAACTCCTGCTGGCGGAGCAGACAGTGACGGTCGTCGCACTGTGTATTCGGCTTCAGAGTCATCTTGGGGAAGAAGTCGTTCAGGGCATTGTAGCCCAAGTAGTCGGAGACCTCGCCAAAGTTGAGCAAATACTTCAGGGCGTTCTGCACCAGCAGACCTGCCGTAATGCCCATGGTGGTGGGCAAGGAGGCGGCACAGACGCCCTCGCGTTTCAGCGTGCGCTCGTCGATGTTTTCGGCCACAACCAGGGGCGGGGCACAGGCGAAACAGGCCGTATCGCCGGGACGGATGAACTGTATGTGACCGGACACGGCATTCTCAGAGACGCCGGACTCGAACCAGTTAAGGTTTAGCTCATTGCAGGCCGAATTGATGGCCATGCGTGCCTCAAAGTTGTCCACGCAGCTGAGCACCAGATCCACTGGCTTGCCCTGCTCCATGCCGCTCTCGGAGATTGTGCTCAAGAATTTATCGAAATTATCCACGGTGGTTATGTTGTAGTTGTGCGTCTCGATGCGCACGTCTGGATTGATAAAGCTCAGCGTGCGTGCCGCCGCCTCCACCTTGGACAGACCCGCCTGGTCCGGCGTGAAGAACAAACGGTTCATATTGGCCAGCTCCACCTTGTCGTAGTCGAAGAGTATCAGCTTGCCAATGCCGCAGCTGCGGAATTCCGAAATCGTTAGAAAGCTGTGCCAGCTGCCTCGCAAGCCACTTACCGTGTCAGCATGTCGGCGGTGACACTGCCCACACCGCCCACGCCCACAATGGCCACCGCCTTGTCGCGTATGCGCTCGTAATCCTTGACGATGTTCATCCGCTGCAGCGCCATCAGACGGCTGTAGGGATTGGAGTCGACCACCTCGGCGGACATGCGCTCGATCCGCTCGCGGGCATTGCGCGTGCAGGTCTTCTGCTCCTCCAGCTCCGTCTTCAGCTCGGCAATGATTGCCTGGAGTTCCTCAATGGCGTTGGACATGTTCGTAAATCAGATCAGGAGCAAAACAAATCCTACGGCTTTGGAATGACACCGTCGGCTGTCGTCGTGTCACTTTCACTGAACGCACAGCTGTGCGGAGCTGCCAGATATTATTTTTCGTTTGTTTGACACTGCCAGTAGGGCTGCCAGATGTAGCGTCTGTTAACGATAACTATCGATTAGCCAGGTATTAAATGTGGCCGTTATGTTTCGAGGGTCGTTTTATAAGAACATTCATAAGCCTAGGAATTATAGCTAAGATCCGCTTAATGGTTTTTGAAGCTCTTTCTATAATATTTTCGATGAAAATTGTGTTCACTTTCATCAGATGTTTGCAATGTAGAATTTTCTTATAACACCGCTGTTCGCAGATCGAACATTAATTTCAAATACGTATAAACCGCATACATTTTAGACTCGATGAAGATTTTACTCTCAATACCATATGGCATATGCATAGATATATAATATATCTGAAGAAACATCAGAATTTTATTGAAAAAAGTTCCGTTCGGTCAACGCAAAAGAAGAAAAATAAGAAAATATGTGAAAATAACATAAAAAAGAACAATCCAATAGAGATTATACCCTTAGTAAATGGGACTATTATTACTATAAGCTGCTTTTCTATCTTCTGCTCTCTTCTTTTCTTCCTTTTTCTCCTCCTCCGTTGGATTCGCCTTCTCGCAGGCATCGATCCAGTTGTTAAATACGTCAATGGGGTCTGTCAGTGCATTGGCAGTCGAGTGGAAGGACTCCTTGCAAACCCTACAAGTGATTCGAGCGATCTTTCTTTGTTTGTCGCTGATCAAATAGGAAATTATTATATAGGGTTCATCCAAGAAAAAGCTAAAGCTTACATGACGACGTCACAGGACTTGTCGTGGTTACAGAATGGACAAGTAAACTCCTTCTGTATGTTTTGAATCTGCTTGGGCCTTGCGGGCGGCTTGCGTTTGGACTTGCGACGTCCCATGGCTAAAGATTTCCTATATGTAGTACGATGGGAGAAGGATGGGCTTAGGAGAAAACTCACTTGAAAACTGACGTCGTGTCCTTTAGATACCTTAGTTATAGCGCGTTAGTAATGATAACTCAGACGATTCACGTTCGTTCACTTTAAAATTGAACTTTTTTTTGGGAGTTACGTACTATTTGGAGTCGAATACGAGACTGACTGGGTTGACACTCCAAATACAGGTGACTGGACCGATTTGACAGATTTTACAATGAATGCTAGTCCCTTAGTCTTAACACAAACATAATGAAATCAGATACGTAGCCTACTTTTCTTTCCAGTTGTACATTTGTTCGATCTGGCCGACTTTCTCTATGTCATGTAGTTGCCAGAATAATTAAAATCGGATTTCTTCACATTTTTCAAGGTTTTAAGCACTTAAATTTAAATTTCATAAACTAAAGTTTCTTTATTATCAACCTACACTAAGGATCAGGCAGGGATTTATACTTCGTACCCAAATCTGTACAATTAATCTTCTCTTGTCGATTCTGCGGTTGTTAATTGTGCTAAGTATTTATTAGTTTGGAGGTTCGAATCATCGTAAAACATATTTTTTTAACTTTCTTGAGTTTAATGTAAGAAAATATGTGAAAATAACAACAATAAAAAGAACAATCCAATAGAGATTATATCTTTAGTAAATGGGACTATTATTACTATAAGCTGCTTTTCTATCTTCTGCTCTCTTCTTTCCTTCCTTTTTCTCCTCCTCCGTCGGATTCGCCTTTTCACAGGCATCGATCCACTCATTGAATACGTCAATGGGGTCAGTCAGTGCATTGGCAGTCGAGTGGAAGGACTCCTTGCAAACCCTACAAGTGATTCGAGCGATCTTTCTTTGTTTGTCGCTGATCAAATAGGAAATTATTATATAGGGTTCATCCAAGAAAAAGCTAAAGCTTACATGACGACGTCACAGGACTTGTCGTGGTTACAGGACGGACAAGTAAACTCCTTCTGTATATTTTGAATCTGTTTGGGCCTTGGGGCGGCTTGCGTTTGTAGATTTCTTATAGTAGTAGTACGATAGGAGAAGGAGTAAAGGGCTTAAAAGAAAACTCACTTGAAACAGACGTTGTTTCCTTTACATACCTTAGTTATAGAGCGTTAGTAAAAGGATTTGCGATCTCAGACGATTTTAAGTGCACGTTCGTTACGTACTATTTGGAGTTTAGATAGTGGGATGAACACAAATGCAATCGACCAGGACGAACTTGGGTATCCTTGAGTACACTGGGAGAATTAGACTGAGCAAAGCCCCTCTGAATTGTTTGGATAGACATGCCAACCCACACGCCAAAAAACTAATGGATCTCTCTCATCGAAGAGACTGATATCCCCCCTCCACCATCTACACTAACTATTCCCATTATCATCATTTAGTGCTTCTAATTCTCTGATCCCAATTGAAAATTCGTATGAAGCAGAAGGAGAAGTGCCACATCCCGTAAAGTATATATATTCTTGATCAGTATCAATCTAGCCCTGTGCGTCTGTACTTTTGAACGCGGCGATCTTAGAGACTACAAGAGCTAGATCGTTATATACTCAGATCCAGTTCATTTTTAATTTTGGATGTCACGCCCCTTCGCTTGATAGTCTATTAAAACGATTATCGATAAAATGGCCATAACTTTTACCCCTCCTTTTTCCCGAAAAGTTACAAAATTTTCCTTATCATAGGCATATCTCAAAATGCGCGGAACATTTAGACCTTTAATTCTCAATTCTGGTGACAAATCCTATGATCTGGACTGCTAATTCACATCAAATCGATGTTCTTCTAGTTTTGGTAAATCGATCTTAGTATTTTCAACATCGTCTTGGAATTTAAGATCCAAAATTCAACGATTGCAATAAGTTTCTCTGCCGAACCATAACTCAAATCGTATATTACCACAATGTCGATTGCATGAAGTATGGCGGGAAAGTATCGATAAGGGAGATTTAATTGGATAACAAAGGATTTCGACCAATATGCTCTATGAGGTCGGAGATGTCTTCTATGCATCTTACAAACATTTGTACAAGCTTTTTACCTACCTCCATGGGTACAGGTTATGGCTAACTCCAGTACTTATCGATTATTTTTATTGTTATATGGCCATAACAACCTCATTGGGTCAAAGGCTGAAGCACTATTTGTGGTTTTTCAGCTCCCTTCACTGCAGATATTTCTTTTTACGTGGGTAGATTTCAAATCCTACGCCACAACCTAGTTTTTCTATGAGGGTCATGCCTATCGACATGAGCGGGACTCGAACTCGCACCTCTTGTTTGCCGGTCCAGTGCGCTATCCACTGGTCCATTGAGGCCCCATAATCGCTTATCGATTACCCTCGCTTATCGCTTATCGAAATTTAAAGTCAGGCGTGTAATTCAAAATATTACACCAAATATATTGTCAAAACATTACACATATTATTATTAAATACACAAAAAAAGAAAAATAATTAATAGTTGTTGTTGTTGTTCTTGTGGTGGTGGTGGTTGGGTGTGTGTGTTGTGTGTGTGTGTGTGTATTAAATGTTAAATGCAGCGCTTGAAAGTTGCTACGATAAACATCGATAATTATCAAATATCCATAAGAATTACATGCTACGCTCTTTAGTATTGTGTGTGTGCTTGTGTGTGTGTGTGGGAGAGTGTTGTGTGTGTGTGTGTGTGTTGCATTATTATTGTTATTATTAATATTATTATTATATGTATGGTATGGTATGTATATGTATTACTGTATAACCGGGACTATCACTTGTAAAATATTGATATGGATAAGTTTATGACGCTGCCGCCTGTCCTGGCTTTCCCGGCTTTCCCGGCTGTCCCGGCTGTCGGGGCTGCAAGCGCACACGGAAGCCCTCCTCCCGCTTCAGTATGATGTCCGCCTGCAGCCTGAAGTCCGATTCCTTGAGGTCCGAATAGACACGATAGTTGCGCATGATGGTCGATAGCAGTATTTTCAGTTTGAGCATTGCATATTTGCGACCTATCGATAAGTTATCGATTAATATATTGGTAATATCGAAATCGTTATATATGTACTTACCCACACAGCTGCGCGGTCCGGCGGAGAAGGGTACAAAAGCATAATAATGTCGATTCGCCTGGCGTTCGGGCAGAAAATTATCGGGATCAAAGATATTGGGATTCTCATAGACCTTGGGATTACGATGCAGCAATATGGTGGCCACAGTAACGGTTGCACCACGCGGTATAACATACGGTCCCGAATTCAGCTTCAGATCCTCCTGGAGTTCGCGGGCAATCAACGGTACCGGCGGAAACATGCGCAGCGTTTCCATGAGGCAACGTTCCAGATATTTCATTTCCAGCGTATCTTGGAATGTGGCCGGCCGTTGGGAGTCACCGAAGATGCCATCCAGTTCGGCAATGACACGATCCTGTATGTCCTGATGTATGCCCATTAGCGATAGGAAGAACGAGGAACCAGCTGCCGTTGTGTCGTGTCCTTCAAACATAATGGTATCCACCTGCTCCTTGATTTCCGTATCCGTGATGAGTGCACCGTTTTGAGCACTCTCCAGCATCAAGTCGAGGAAGGCCAAACGCTTCTTCTCACCGATATCGTTGTCCTCCACATCCAAATCGTCCTTGAGTCCTGCCGATTGGCCATACGAGAGACCCGCCACAGGTGTACTCTGCTCAGGCTTGGCTTGCGCCTGCGGCTGCTGTTGTTGCTGTTGCTGCTGTCGTTCCTGCTGCTCGCGCTGCTCCCGCTCCTCCTGCTCCAAAGCAGCTGCCTTCAGTTCGCTCTGCGCCAAGGAGCCGCGTGTGCCCTGCTCAAAGGCCGCCTTCTTGCTGCGTATCACTTTGGTGGTCAGGCCATGGATGATGTTGAGCAGACGTCCCTGCTCCTTGTAGTAGCGGGTCAGCGTGAAGATGAACTCGTTGCGCAGGAAGATGCTGCGATGTCGTGCATGGAGTATATCGCACATGCGCATCACGGCCATGGCGTACTCGAATCCGGACTTGTCCTGTGTCTTCTTGGAAACGCCCATTGCGGTTTCTGCAAAATGGGAACATGGCATTGGATTAGAGGTATGTCAACATGGGCATATCATGATGCATAGGAATGGAAGTGGAATGCACTCGACTGACCCAAGCGCCAATTGAACTTAACAAACAAACAACGGAGGCTGCTCTCCGCCGGCGGCTGAACTGTCTAATTGTCAGCACAATGCATAAACAGCAATCTCTCAATCTCAATCGCAATCTCAACCTCAATCTCAATCGTTCTGGATGAAGATATGCTAACTGACTTGTTGTTGTTGTTGCTCTGTGGCTGACACATGTGGTGGCAATGGCGTCTGCTCCGGGATGGGATGGGATGGGATGGGATGGGATGGGCTGGGTTGGACTGGGCTGGTCTGGGCTCATGGGATGTGGAGATGTGTCTAACGTATTCAAAACATCTCTGACCGATCCGAGCATAATTTCTTAATAAACGCGATTCACTCAGTTTCTATAGGCGCTGCTCGTGTCGCGGATTTATGGAAATTGTGATCTAAATCAGCTGATGGGCGTGGGAAAGAGCTATTCCAAAATAACAGCTATTCATTTCGGATATTGCTGGGTTTTTCCAATGGGCGCAAATATCTTGTAGGCTTTATAATTAAGCAAATTTTTGGAAGAATTTAGAGTATTCTATGGAAGCTACTCAGGAGACAGCAAAGATCGTATGAACAGGGTTTGGCCGTCTATATGATTTCAAGTTTCTCCCTCAAATTGTTAGCTTTATCTTCTTAACAATTCAAAGATGTTTTATGAAAACAAGCTTTTGTTATACATAGATCGAAGGCAATTCCATTAACTCAACATCGGGTCAGATTTTAAGAACTTAAAATAAAGACCCATGAAAGTAAAAGGCACATTCCACTTTTATTCAAAAATTCTAGTCGAAAACAACTAAGAACGCTTTAGTCGAGAGAGCCCAATTGCGATATAATCCCAGTTGCATAATATATAATATCATCGCATTCCCGATTAGTCAAAAATATATATTCCCGCATTCAAATCATTATATTTATATAGTGACGAAATATCACTTTCAGCGGAAATGGAAAGGTGTATCAAAATTTTGGAAAATTTCATTTGATATCTCATTCACATAATCCTATTAACCAATATTGCACCCGAATTCTCTATAAACGCATAGGTCGTAATCCATTATATCGAAACCCGTTTTTACCGTTTACCGGTTGGACGGGGTGTAGACATTTATGCCAAGTTTAAGGTTTTTAGATCTGATAAAATGACTTGTCTATGATGCTGATCAAGAATATATATTTTATGGCTTCTGACACGCCCCTTCTGTCTCGTACCAAGTTTTAATTGGGATCTTTCGTATCATGTATTAATTGGGATCAGGGTTTAAAGAGAGTCGCAATTTAAACGGAATCAAGTTTCAAAATGGTTATTGATTAAGTCCGATTTCGATTCCGCTTTAACTTAATTTTCAAATTTCTATAATTATAACAAGAAACTACTCAACACAGCTGATTTTAATGCTCATTATTTATTATTATATGATTATAATATATAATATAATCCATATAATTTTCTATCCGATTGACCTAAAGTTCATTATCTTTATTATAATCGGGTCATATAATTAAATCTTAGAGAAAATAGAACTCACGTGACGCAAAAATGCTTGGGATACATTGCAAATGATCATATTATACTTGCATAGTTATAATAAAAAGAGTTAATATAGTGTTTCCAGTACTTTAACATATGCTAATATACAGCTGATAATGGGTCAAGTCGGGCACAATTAACTAACTTGCGATAAAATCTTAAATCATTCGATGAATTTTCTATAATTGTTATTGCTTAATGAAATTTAGATTTATCAGAGGCTTGTTTAGATTAGGAAATATTGTAACCCCTGGTCAATGCTTGTAAACCTACTTGAAGCCTAATTATAGGAATTTATCACAAGCGACATAGACATTCCACAGAGACGGAATTTTTGCGGGAAATACTATATATATTTCTTCCTAAAAATATGATTGATTTAGTTTCTGAACTCAAATTTGGATGTTGTTTAATATCAAGCGCTCTGCTTTTCTATAATACTAATCTTAACCTCAAAAATATGGTTTCAAGTTATATTAATTGAAATTAGATTAATATACCTATATTACTTATAATATATCGAAACTTAATCTCAACCTTCCCTAACTTGAAATCTATCTCTAAGACATCTTCGGCTATTAGAAAACTAATTAACAGTCTAAAGAATCTGACATGTGTTATAGAATGCAAAATATCACTGCTGTTATAGCAGATGAACTTTCTTTAGCACATTCAAAGAATCGCACCAACTTTTGACTATACTGACACCAGGATTTATTTTTGTAGGAAAAAGAGGGAACTATAATACAGATGCGTTTTTTCATATATTGAAGTAGAGTCTTTATTCATGGTCCACAAATCTTAACTGCAAGGCAAAAAGCAAAGACATAATATAAGACAGATCTTTTATAGTCCCACCCAATCGGGCTTACAAGGTTGAAGCAAACGGAGGTTATGGAGTATAGAAACCGTGGGGAACAGTGGATGGCGCATTGTCCAAAGACATCTCCAGCATTTTCTGGCCAATCACCATAGCATCTGGAAATCTATCAGCTGATGATTGAGGCCTTGAGCCTCTCGGATGAGTATATAAATGCTTTTCGCATAAACCAAATTATCCAGTATGTGTAACAGCCGATTCTATTGAAATGACACAGTTCTTCAGTTGTTCCACACCAAACCCCAACTATATAGTATATAATTTAACAATTTTTGTATAAGTTGCAAATCGCAATTACTATATCCTATGGGAATCAAATGGACTGTTTCGGTTATTTCGATATTAATTGATTAAAACCCATTATATACTATTATTTTTTAAATATTCGCTCATCCAAAATGTCATAAAGTTTACAAAATATTCATAAATAATATTGAAATCAATACAGTTTCTCCGTTAAGATATCATGAATATTTACAATTTCCTTTCAGTCGCAGCGTTTTCTACCAACTCGACTGTTCCAAAAGTCGATAAAAGTATGAGGTAAAATATAAATAATAATAATATAATTTTGAAACTTGGTAAACAAGGCTCACACTATCGATTTTCCAAAAACAAAGGTGAAGCCTTGAATATAATGATTGAAAGCAAAAAACAAGATCCAATCTTAACTGAATGAAATTATATATGACCTTTAAATTTTGGAAAATTGAATTCAATGATTTAAGAAATGCGCTAAAGGGGCTTAGTACTATGTTCTGAGTATTAATATTTTGAAGAATATGCTGAAAGATGTTATTTTTAAAGTTTTTGCATCAAAATATGGTGGATTTTGAGAAAATTGTGAAAAATAGCTAAGGAGTATAGAGACTTTAAAATCCTACGCAACCTATTTGTTCTTTAGACTTTTTAAACTTTTTAGAGAACCTTTAATCGCAATGTAGGCCTCAGTGGACGAGTGAAAAACGCTCTGTCCCGCCAAAAATGAGGTGCGAGTTCGAGTCCCGCTCATGTTGATAGGCATGACTCCCCTAGAAAAACTAGGTTGTGGCGTAGGATTTGAAATCCACCCACGTAAAAGAAGTTCTTGAGTAAAGAAAGCGAAAATAAAGGAAAATGGTGCTACAGGCTTTGATCCGATAGGGTTGATATGGCCATATAACGCTAGGGTCGGGAGCAAGATAGCTCTGTCTGGGCCTTATGAGGACTTATAAGAACACAAGAAATGCGCTAGGGTGTGGATTACTCCATTTCCGATGCAGTTTCTGCAGTTATCAAATTTTTATTATTATTATATGGCCATAACTCGAGAGGATTGGGTCAAAGCCTGAAGCACTTTTTTTCATTATTTCTAACTTCCTTCGCTGAAGATTTTTTTTTCGTGGGTGAATTTTAAATCCTACGCTACAACCTAGTTTTTCTAGGAAGGTCATGCTAAGTACATTAGTGGGACTCGAACCAACACCTCTTGTTTTGTGGGACAGTGCGCTATCCACTGGCCCACTGAGGCCTCAATTATCCAATTTTACCCATTCGAATGGTAACCGAAGAATGTCAACTCGGCATTCTTTGCGGGGAAGCGATTTGCATTCCGATTACTCGAGCTGTACCAGAAGATTTTGCATAGCGCAGCTATTATATATTGTTTTCAATCTGTCAGTTTTGATATTGATTGATAACCGATTTGACATTCCTTCCGCTAACTCGAAACTATAAAACTGTGTAAAAGGAAAAAAGAAAATTGCGCAAGCTTTGTGGAAATGCAAGTTTTTTACTTTTCGTTGTGTTTTGGCCACATATTGGCCCACTGGCCCCAGTAGCCCCACTGGGACCACTTGCTCCACTGGCCCCCAGGTGTTGGCCGCAACAGGTGCTGCCTGGAAAACTCGTTGTCCGCTTTCAATTGTTGGCTCGGGATTGCGCAACGCCGCCTTGTGGCAGGCGACAACAATCGAATATGACATGATATTTTGGCTTTCGGATCGGTTCGGTTTCGGGTTCAGTTTTCAGCTTTTCCAGCCAAGCGACGACCGTCGTGCATTATACATATAGATGTATCAGTTGTTGTTGTTGTTGCTGTTTTTGATTTTTTTGGATTTTAATTTTTATTTTCACTCTTAATTGCTAATTGCCCCGTTTGCGTCAGTCGTCAGTCGTCGTGGCTGGGCCTAGGCCTAGGCCTGGTCTGGCTAGCTCTGGTCTGGTCGGGTCTGGCATGGTCTGGCATGGCCTGGGCCTGGGCCTCAGACTGCGGTTGCATTCAAATTTTCCTGATTAAATGCTTAATGGCAATGCGACGGGGTCTTAATTGCACTTGGCTAGCAGCCGACCTAAGCTCAGCTCCGATCCGATCCGATCCGCTCCGATCCGCTCAGCCCAGTTCAGCTCTGGGGCAGCATTTCAATTATGGGGCGAAGGTAAGCGCCGTTTAGCTGCGTTATGCAATGGCCTAGAAATCGAATTGAATAGCCGATATGCAAAAAATACACCTATATATATCTCTTGTGTATATTTATGTATGACAATGTCATTAACATACACCGATCCCATAGGCTATAGCGTTGCAGTTTCACTTTTTTTTGGTTTGGTTGGGTTGCGCTTTTCTAGCCAAAACGTGTTTGGCTTTAAATATATCGATTGGCACAATTTGCCAATAAGCCTAGGCCAGGCCAGGCCAGACCGATCCGAGCCGAGCCGAGCCTAGCCGGGTGGGACAACTACGCTGATAATGACATTATGATATAAGAAATCGACCGAGAGACACGAGAGCCTTTGTGTCCAACGCCGAGTGAAAGTTTCTAACGTAATCAATCAATGGCAGCGACAGTTCCTGATAATTGAGTTATAGCTCCATATAGTTATATGACTGGTTGGTTTTTTATTTTTACTACGGGGAAATCTATTATTATACTCTGTTTTCGGAGGGAAATAGGCTATTCACCTTGCGCTGAAGTTCGCTATGCTTTTTGGGGGATTCGAGGTTTTGGTCAAAGCAAAATGATATATATATTGGATAGCGTACTGTCCCGCCAAACAAGAGACGCGAGTTTCGAGTCCCGCTCATGTCGATAGGCATGACACTCCTAGAAAAACTAGGTTGTGGCGTAGGATTTGAAATCCACCCACGTAAAAAAAGTTCTTCAGTGCTTCAAATTTGACCGCTTTTCAGTTTTCAACAAAGCACTAAATTTTTAGGCAATTTTACCAAGTTTCTGCAAGAGTATGAAGAAAACTATATAACGAATCTTATCTTTCATTCTCTTTGGATTCTTACACTAAATTTCAATGAAGAGTTTCTGGAAGGGTCATACTATCGACATAAGTGGGACAATGCTGTCAACTTCGATTCTTTTCATGAAATCGTAAAGGATATTTAGAGTTTCAGGTGACTCTATTAAAATACATATTTATTGACGCGTGAAAATAACTTAAGCAAAAGATAATCTCGTCAAATAAATTGAGAACTCCAGATTTCTCGTAAGGTGTATTTTTACACGTAGAAAATTTGAAAAGTTTTCTTTAAACTTTTTTGATTTTGGAATGAAATGAATATTTTAATTGAGAGAAAAGGTACAATGTTTGAAAAGTGTTCTAAGTTCTAAAATGTTCGAAATCATATTATGTAGATATAAATATCATATTTCATATCATATCATATTTTGGGCTTTGAAATATGATTTCTCTCATTTAAAAATTCAACTCGTTTACTTGCTCCATTTTCGGAACCTCAGTGGAATAGTAGGTAGCCCATTTTCCCGCCAAACATGAGGTCGTAATCTTTGGAAGGCCATAGGTACTATATATAAGAATATAACTTATCCGATTTGTTTGTAGTTGGGAAGTGTTAGTTAATATTTTCAGTATTTTTAACGCAAAAAATCGCCGAGCATCTAAACACTTGTAACCTTTATGCAGCTCACATCCAATCAACAAAGATATAGAATTGAAACTAGGTACAGATCTTCGGGAAGAGTGTACCAACTTAACAAACCTAAAAAATCGAGAATCGAAAATACGTTGCCCGCGGAATTTAGAAAATGAGGGACTAAGCTGAAGTATTTTACCAAAACACATTTGGAAAACTTGGACTAAAAGTGTATATTTAAAAGGCAAAAATCGTAGGTGAAATGCTCATCCAAAAGTCAACAGAATTCAGTAGTATATGTCTAAACAGCATATAAGTCTTATTTAGAGGGCTAAATTACTGAAATTACTGTTTATAAAATTTTCGAGATTCAATCATATTAGTCTGATTGGCTCATTTGGACGTCTTTTCCAGTCTAACATGAAGGTTTTTTTCAAGAACTTTAAAGAAATATAATAGAAATTGTTTCATTTCTTCACTTTAGTCTTTACCTTAATAACTTCCAAAAATGTTCATATTTTAAATAGTCTACCAAACATCAATATCACAAAAATCTAATGGGTAATAGATCGATTTACCTTATAAAAACTCAAAATTTAAAATAATAATTTTCCCAATAAATTTTGATTGGAATATACAATTCTTATCGACGATTATGGATTGTCAAAAGAGATTAAACTATTGGAATTTTCCAAATTCTCATCTAAAAAGTTAAGTGATTTTTATTATTATTATATAGCCATAACAACCCCATCGGGTCAAAGCATGAATCATTATTTTCCTTTATTTCTGCTTCCTTCACTGAAACACTTTTTTATGCGAGTGGATTTCAAGTCCTACGCCACAACCGAGGATGGTCATGCTTATCGAAATGAGCGGAACCTGAACTTGCACCTCTTTTTTGGCGGGCAGTGCACTATCTACTGGTTTACTGAGCCCCCTTGATTTTACCTCAATCAAAAATTGCATTTCCAACAGTTCGATGTAATTTTTTTTCGCCATTCTCAAGGACAATAAATCTCTAGCTTTGCATGTGATTGTTCTGAAATTTTGACAGGATAAAGCTAAGAGTTATAGCTAACAAAAAGCTATAAGAAAAGTTCTGTTTACTTTGGGCTATGTGTTATATATGTATATTTTGAGGGAAACTGAGCGCAGCTTAATATGTCACGTAGGTATAATAGGCCTGTCTCATTATGGCAAAGACGACGAATTAGCTGGATTTATGGAATTAGTATTATGAAAAGAATTTGATGACCGGGTGATGTAGCTGTAGCTATAGCTAAATGTGGGCATTGTTTAGCGACAAAAGACGTAAATCGGGCAACAAACAAAAAATTTTGATTTGTGCGAGTTTCGTGTATATAGGGAAATGGGTCTGTGCTCAATTGTGGCACAACGAAATGTGCAGATGGAGATATGACTATATGGATATATATATAGATATATATATTATGTGACTGTTGAGCATAAACGCACACACACACACACACACACACACACACAGGCACACCGACAATAAAGCGAAATCGGAATATCAAACCGAAACCGAAACTGAAACTAAATCAAAATCGTAGCCAGGCTGTGCGTGTACAGACTGTACATACCCGATTTAACTTTAGTATAATATATGATATTATAAATTGTAAGTGTAGATATGTGTGACATATGTGTGCTCGTCACTTACCCAATAGAATCTCCACGGTTGCCTCACTCATGTAATCATGACAATCAAATGTGCGTCCATCCTCCGCACGCAGTTTCCGCACCACATTCCGAGAGTTCTCGTTAAACAATTCAATGAAACTCTTTAAGACGTTCAAATGGAATGTGGGTGCGATTAGTTTACGATGGGCACGCCACTTTTGACCTGAGAAAAGAGATCCGAAAAAAACAATATATAGGAGGAAGCATAATCTAAAGCTCAACTTGAATTAAATACACTTTTCCAAAAGAAAATAGTCAAAAAATAAAAATTTTTTGCCTCAAACAAAGGTTTGAACCAACGAACTGTGAACTAAGTGTGTGGCAGTTCCGCAACAAGTTTTACAATAGTCGAAGCAGAAAAATAGTGCTTAACATCTATATTTAGAGGCCGAGGCCTTTTGAAATTCAGGGGAAATAAATATAATAAAGTAACCTCAGCGTATACAAAATTTTAATATAATAGCTTTAAAAATGTGGAAAATATGGACAAAACAAATTTTTACTTGTAAGGCAAGGTAAATGGTGCGAGGCGGACAGATTCAAGAAATGTGTTGACGAATTGTAAATGTAGGACACAAATCCTAAGGTTTCTTATATTATCCTAATCTTCCTAAGGTTTCTTATATTAGCTGAGAGAGATGAGCTGGTACACATACAGAGGGACAGGCTTAATAAACATAACCCATAGATCTCTTGGGCTCCCCGCACTTTTGGGTATCTACAATGCTTTCTTTTGGCTTTAAAGACTATTCTACTTCAGAAATAGTATATAATATGCTTATAATATTATTTATTATAGTTTTTTCTAGTGTATCTGCTCTATCAAAGGGGTTTTTTTGCCACCCCAAAAATAAAAAAAGAAAATCGTGTCTATTTTATGCCTTTCGGGTTTATTTATAGCCGCCATTTGTGCGGCTTTGTTGTGCCAACTGTCAGGCTTACAAATCGTTTAATTAATTTATGATTCCATAAACGCAATTTAAATTGCATTATCGTGCATGGCCTTTGTCCATCCCCAAAGCACACATGCTCCAACGCCCCCTCCCTAAGCTCCCTAACCATCCTAACCACACCCCTTTGGAGCATACTCACCTGTGCTTATGAGCAGTCCATCGCCCAGCCAGGGCTTAAAGAACTTGTATTCGGAGGCCTTGTCTATGTAGACATGGCTGCTGAGCAGCAGTTCCACATCGCGCGGATCATAGATGAACACCACCAGCTTGGGACCGATCCACATTTTGGCAATATGCTCGAAGGGTGTGCTCTTGCGTATAACTGTTTTGAAAACAGCTGTAAGAAAGAGGAGAGTGGGCGTGGTTGTGAGTTGTGAGTTGCCAAGGAGCGCAGGACTATAACAATTGCCACCTACACGAAGCTGGTCCAATAACGTCGAACAGATGCCCAACTATGGGCAGGCCGCGCGGTCCGGGCAGACGGGCTGCCAGCTTATAGAGATGGGCGCGTGAGAGGCGCCAATAGATGTACCAAAGCACCAGGGTGGGCAGCAGCAGCAGATAGAAGACGCTGCTGGGTGAGCCCAGGGGGGCGTCTTTCTTCAGCACCTCCATGACAGCACCTCCGTCAACAACAACAACAAGAGCACAACAACAACAACAACAACAGTGGCAACAACAATAAAAAAAATTGAACAAAGAAAGTGTGGAGACTATCGATTTATTCCTGGGGCACACAGACTCACGCACGACACGACAAAACACGGACACGCACGACACGAGTAGGAGCTGAGCAGTTTCCGGAGGAATCGACGGGCTTTAAAACATTATACCCCAGCGCGTTGCAAGTTATATACACCAAGACACAGTTATATATATCTATATATACTAAAGATATATAGTCTTTTTTTTTTTGGTTTTTTGGAGACTTTTTGCTCCGGATGCTACTCGCTGCACGTCCGCCGCGCTACTGACAGTTTTGTCCGCTGACAGGCAGCGTTTTTGCAAAAAAAAATTTTTTTATGTATAAAAAAATATAAATAAATAAATAAAAGCAGAGCTCAGCTCAGCTCAGCTCGGCCCAGCCACACGGTGGGGCATCAACAATGAGCACAGAAACAGAAAAAAAAATAAATCCGAGCAGAACGAACCGAACCGAACAGATCAGATCAGAACAGAACACACGGCGCACACGGAGACCAGAAGAAGCTGCAGAGGAACAGTACTAAATAATGATATGAAAAATGGGAAATGGTCGTCGGCCGCAACACGTCGCACGCTCCACGCTCCGCTCCACGCTGTGACTGGGGACCAGTAGTGACCAGTGACTAGTGACTAGTCGCCGCCGCCAGTGCGACCGACTTTTATAGCCAACAATCTGTGCGGCAGGCGGCAACGAACTGCCGCCGACCCCCTTACGCCCCACGCGAGCTCCGACAGCCCCGACTGCGCCACGACAGGCCCCAACCGACAGATCCGTCGGCCCATCCAAACGAGCGCCGTCCGCTTGGAGACAGCTTTCGGCTTTCGGCTTTCCGCTCTCGGTTTTCATTTCTCAACCCCCCCAAAGATGGCGCGCACTTTCCCAACGCTGTCGGCGATCAGCGGCAAAGCTCGAGCTGGCCAAAGCTCAGTTTTCAGCTTTTCGCGGAAAGCTACACAGTGACATGGGCGTCGCTAAGGGGGGAGCGTTCAAGATTTTTGCTAAACTAAGCTAGTAGTCGAGTGAGCTCGACTACGAGATACCCTGATCCCAGTTGTGCCATACTATTACAATCGCATAATAGAGTCACACGCACACACTTATACCGATAAGCAGCGGGCGCTGTAGTTCCCATAGGTGAAATCTAACACACATATATACCAAATTGCGTGTCTTATTTCCCATTTTCCAAATGGGATTAGGGTATAAAAATAACAATTTTTTTTCGCAAATTGACAAAAATTTTAAATGTGTATCACATTTGAATCACAAATCATAAACAAAATAGTATAACAACTCAAAATCGGTGCAGTTATGACATAGTTATGAGAACTTGAAATTTGTTCCAATTTTGCACATTTTTCGCTTTGCATGTTAAAATTTTACTCGATTTAAGGCTGATTTTTGGGTGAAAAATGAAACCCATTTGCCGAAGATTTAAGATAGTTTTTTGTACTAATTTTGATGCCACAAATGGAATAAAATAAAAATATGGACTTTTTAGATTTCAAATTTTTTGAAAACACACGGGGGACCTTTACTTCAAAATCCAAAAAAAATTAAAAATAAATGCCTTCACCAAATTAATAAAATTTAAATCATGGACAAATCGGAATCAAAAACCATGAACAAAACTGTATAACCTGTCAAAATCGGTACAGTTTTGGCTGAGTTATCAGCTTTGGAAATAAGCCCTTATATGAAAACTTTCACTTCACATATTAAAATTTTACTCGATTTTTCGCTGATTTTTGTGTGAAAACTGAAAATCATCTGGCGAAATTTTAAAATAGTTTTTTATGCTAATTTTGATGCCAGAAGTAGAAAAAAATGAAAATGTTGAGTTTTTAGATTTCAAAATTTTTTGAAAACACAGGGGGGACCCTTATTTCAAAATCGAAAAAAATTAAAAAAAAAAAATTTTTACAAAATGAATAAAATTAGAATGTGTAACGAATTGGAATCGAAAATCATGAACAAAATTGTATAACCTGTCAAAATCGGCGCAGTTTTGACTGAGTTATAAGCTTTTCAAATAAGTTCCTATATTAAATTTTGTTACAACTTATTGGTAGAAGGATCTGTGATCTCAGACGATTTTATGTGCACGTTAGTTCAATTGAAAACGATCGGATTACAAGCACCCAAGTTATAGAGTTTAGATTGTGCTGAAAACGGCCCAAAATGATAAAAGGAGAAAACCGAACGATCCAATGGGCTTACCATATGAAAAGTTTTTCCGATTACTCAGGGGCATAGTTAAAGAAGTAACCGTTCGCTCACATAGGAATTGATATGATTGATATTGATTGATTGACAGAGCACTTGCTTCATCTGTTACAAGATATAGGGTCATATGCGATATCTAGGTGCTCCACCTGGTATATCAGTAGGGATTTTAATGTTTTAAAGAATGGATATATTGTAGTAAATAATAATAATCGATATATCAATCAATATATGAATATTTTATGACAAGTGCGGAAATTGCTCCATTCGGAAGGTACGAGGGATCTATCGGATTTGCTGGTTTCAGACATTTTGGACGGGATATCTCATTAGGTGGACACTTGGATGCTTGGAGCTAAATGGAAAAAAACTTATAAACTATATAATTGTAAAGTATAGTTAAACTTCATCTAGAAAGAAAAAATGAATTATCAATATAATATTGATTCAATTATTTTAATGAGCTGTTCGATTTATATAAATACATAAATAATTAATTCCCTGTCTGTATTAATAATTGTACTCTTGCTATAATCATTTGACGTACTTGCACAATTTCCATATCTATCTCTAATTATACAAATTTTCGATAAGAAGATCAAGTTCATATGAACACAATGGTATAAGAATGATAATATAATGATAATAATAAGATAATGATATTGATGTTGATCAAGAATATATAACTAAAGGGAGGCCACGCCTTCTTTTGCCTGTTACCTACCTTATTTGCAAGTTTGGAGGTGATAATAAGAGCAAGGAGTTATTTAAGTCAAAAATATTGGTATTTTCATGCAATCGTACAGTTTTGTTGTCTCTGCGTTTCCACAGTTTGAGACGCGTCTTGTGAAATTTTTCGTAGCATACTTTTGGGCTTGAATCGAAATAAAAGTCAGTTATTTTGAATTCTTTGCAGTTTCTTTATTATTCGCTGTCCGATCTTGGTAAATATATATTCAATGTATGTATATATGGAATGTATGTATATAATATGCTTTGTATGTTTATATCTATGAAAATATATATTTTCTTTAGCCATTTAACAACGTTTGGCACTGACTCCATCTATTATCGAATGAGGTTGATCCATGTGGCAAAAAGGAGTTTTGAAGACATTTTCCTATATATAGATGCATATATATGTATGTCAATTCATGCATGTAATTGGACTATAGTAATTGTATAATGTGCTCTCTTGTAGATTTGTATACATTTCCAGGTTTCCATATTTTTGGGTCACATTCAAAAGTTTCTCCAGGTCGTCAACGTGTCGAGCAGCTCTACGAAGTGCGCGGCTGGCTGGGCACATACTTTTCCGATGGCTGATATTGCCACTGAGCGCATATAGCATCCTGTTCCGTTTGATTATAGCCCGCTCTGTGGGTAGTCGAAAATAAAGAGGGAGAGAGGAAAAATATGTATTTCCATAAGTTATTAGTTTCACAATAATCGTTGGGATTTTGTTAGGGTTTTTAGCCAAGTCACAAACACTTAACGATAGTTTCGATATGAATTGCTGAGAAAACTATCGAGAATGGCAAAAGCTTGAGACACCCTGTAAAGCTTAGTATCATTTGTGGCGGCAGTATTTCATTTGAGTGTACTATATAATTCTATCTATCTATCAGTTCAGTCGCGTTAGCTTAAGTATAAAGTTATTGTCTATGAGACTAAGCTGGGATTTCTAGAGTGTGGTAAGTGTAGAATCACTAAAGACAAATTTGGAATTATAATGCTGACTTGAGGCAATTCTTAGTGTAGATTTCATGCTAGGATTTGTGTAGCTCCAAACGTTCGTTTAGGTAGGCCATCCATAATTTATCATATATTAGAAATTATTTCCGACTAAAAAGTAAATTAGGATAGTATTTCTGGCAATGTTGAACTGTGGCGCCTAGGATTCAGTTTAGTAGGCAGTCTATGAGTTTTGCGTAGCTGTGATTTCCAGAAGTTATTGGAGATTAAATATATGGATATGTAAACGTAAAATTTGGAATAATAGACTGGGCTATGAGGCGCCAATCGTACGTTTCAGTAGTAGCCAAAAAAGCAAAGTATTGTAGATTTCTGAGGGGCCTCGGTGGTCCTGTGGATAGCGGACTGTCCCACCAAACAAGAGGTGCGAGTTTGAGTCCCGCTCATGCCTTTAGGCGTAGCCCTCCTAGAAAAACGAGGTTGAGGCGTAGGATTTGTAATCCACCCACGAAAAAAAAAGTTTTTCAGTGAAGGAAGCCAGAAATAAAGGAAAATAGGTCTTCAGGTTTTGACTCGAAAAGGTTGTTATGGCCATATAATAATAATAAACTTTGGAGATTTCTAAGTAAGGAGATGCAAAGTAAATTAAGATAATATTACGGCGCCTAGGCTTCATTTTAGTGGACAATATGTGAGTGTTGTGTAGGAGTTTGTTTGCAGGAGAATTTTGTAGATTAAAAATGTGGATATAAAAAGGATTTGGAACTACAATAATAGTATTGATTGAGTATCTAATGAGCATTAAGGATGAGAATTATAAAGCTTAACGATAAGGAGATACTAAAGGGTGTTTACGATAATATGTCTGACGAGAGTACTATGCGGCGCCAAATCTGCATTTAAGTAGTAAACCAGGGAGTGTTGTATGGAGTAGGAAATGTAGATATTACTTGAGATATTATGTATAGATATAATGTTCAATTGGGTATAATCCAGAGTGTTGTGTGGCGCCATGCGTTCGTTTGAGTAGGCAATTGGTGAAATCTTGAATGAATTAACACTGAATTGTAATTTATTTGGCAAATCAAAGAAAGAAAATTTAAAAAAAAAACTATAATTAATTATAAAGTTGGTGATTTAATTATAAAACACATGCACATGCTTTGGAACTGTTTATACTTATGTATGACTAATTAATGACTATAATGCGATGCGATGTTGTGGTTGTCGGTGAGCATTCTACAGCTACTAATACTAAAACAGGCACAGTCTTTTCGCCAGATCAGCGCAATCCCTTCCACATCAGCTCCAGTCGTAGTCATAGCCCCGATTATAGCCATAGCCATTGCCTGGGCCATAGCCATTGCCCGGGCCATAGCCATTGCCTGGGCCATAACCATTGCCATAGTCATAACCATAGCCACGACGTGGTCCTGGCCTCTCGTAATAATAGCCAGCACCTGGACGTGGACCTGGGCGCGGACCTGGCCGGGGACCTGGCGGCAAGTCCCGACTGACTGGGGTATGTAGGCTGTCCCAGAGCTGGCGCGGCCTTTGCACCACCTCGCGGAATATATTGACTGCCGCCAGACCGACACTGGCCAATTTTACGCCAAAGCGTCGGGCATTTTGCTTGAGCGGCGCCACGGGTGCGGGCAGTGCACGACCCTGCGGACCATGCGACAGTATCTTGGCAATCAGATTGTCCGATTGGGGCGGCACGTAGAGATCGGCCTGCCGAAATTCGGCTGGACAATGGTCACGTGAATAGAAGTAATCCTCGAACCTTTGGTGTGCCGAGCAGGGGCTGCGTTCCTGGAAGCAGGTCACCTGCACCACATTGTAGAAAATGGCGCCCAGTGTGTTGGCCGTCTCCGTGTTGGCCGCCTGCAGGCAGCGCCGGAAGCGTGCATCGCAATCGCAATGGGAGCGTGTAAAGGTGCCACGATTGCACAGGCCACGCCTACAGTCGCCCACATTGAGCACATCGGGGCACATGTCGTGCTCGCGACAGCAGCGATCCTCTCGCACATGCGGTCCGAGATCATCGTAGCTGGTGGCGGCGGTGCCAGGACCGCACCACTTGGTGCCCGGATAAATGAAGCCCAAGCCACCGCGAAACTCGTGGCCGTAGGAGCCCTGACGACGACACACCTCCTCCAGTTCCATAACCGACTCGCGCGGCACCTGACGTATACGACGTGGATCCGATTGGAGCAGCATGCGTTGAATGTCGCCGCTGTGGGAATGGAGGCGGATATAAGTTGGGGCGATTTGGCAGGCTTATCCACACTCACCGATCCGTGTGCATTTTACAGAAGGGATGTCGCGATGATAGCTCCACCATCATGGTCATGGTCATATCCGAGATGAGCACGGCGGAACCCGAGCTGGGCGGCAGCGCTTGACTCAACAGCAACGCCAGCAGCAGCGTTGTCAGCGGCAGCGCCAACGGCGGCTTCATGACAATAAAAATCGGGGGAACTGGAAAATATATGAAGCCGATTTTAGTCAAAAATATATAGTTTAATTTGGTATTTTTGGGAGAATCAATATAATTTAAAATAATAAGTAGTTATATTTGCTGCAAATTGTACAGATTTATTCAGATTTCGTGTATATATTGTATTGTTAGACGATCTGCTGATTGGATGCATGCAGCTTATCTCTGAAATAAGAAGAATATTGTATGTCCAGATATCGTTGTGTTCGGATATTATGTGGTTTATTAAAACATTCCTATGATAATACTTGAGTAAGAAGCAAACACATAGCATTGATAGGAGTGGTGTTCGAATCCACGAACCCTTGATTGGCGGGATAACGCGCTATCCACCGTTCTACCAAGGCTCCACATTGTACTCAAATTTATTGTAAAAACTTTGTATAAATTACCCAAAATATTCCCTACATATAAATGTGGTTCCATAGATTTATAGGCACATTTGGGTACTTTTGAGTACATAGAATATTAACGGAAAGGATACATATATATATTTAAGTATCCAATCAGGAAAAAACTGGGAAAAAAAACCTTTACGGCCGACTACTTATAAGCCCAACCTCGTATTGGATACAATACGATGACTCGAACATCGGACCTAGTAAACGTTTAGCACAAACCTCATCAACAAAGTCTGCTCCAGTACAGTTCGACGAGCGTAACGGAAGAAAAAGAAGAAGATAATATGCAATGATTTATGTACATAACTTTCGTGTTTATGGACCGATACTTTTGAAATTTGGTGGAACAAAACATAATAAAGAAACTTAAGAGTGACTATAATTTAAGTGCTATAGCTTAAGAAACATGGAAAATATGGGCAAAGTCGTGTATTTGTTGCATGACAGATTTGATCTGTATACAGAGGTTTGATCTGGCCGGTACAAAAGAACGCTCTATGTAAAGTTTCATTAGAAAAGCTTAAATACTGAGGGGCAAATATACTGACATGACCCGATGGATTTCGCTTTCGCATAGGACTATGCTGGTGGTAACTTTAGGGGTCTATGACATTTCCCTCTATGGATTACAACTAAATTTGACACCTGAATGTGGTACAAGTCGGTAATTGTAATTGTTAATGCTAAGGTAAACTCGGGCACATTGTTTTGGTATTTAAAAAATACCAAGAGATTTGCTTTCAATCCTCAAGGAAAACATGTTAAGGGCAATTACTTTCCGGTTGCCCCTCTGCCTGCCGCTGCTTGGCGCAATTTAAAAGAATCGCGAAAACAAAGGTACTTTTCGGATTCGTGATCTCAGCGCAGTTGACGTATCATTAAGATTGAGTTTGGCTTCGGTTTGAAGGACTGGGCCAAGCGTTATGTGGGCCATGATGTTGGCTAATTAGCAGCTGAATCGAGTCTAAAGTCTTGGGTCTTGAGTCTTGAGTCTGGGTCTGAGTCTGTGCGTCTCACCCGCATCGGCGATTTTGATTTTGCATTTCTATAGCTACATTTGACCTCTGGCACGTACTCACACACACACACAGGCACACACACACACACAGGCACACACACACACACAGGCACACACACACACACAGGCCAGGCACAGTGGGCCGCTGCTCAGTGATAAATGTAAATCGCAGCTGGCGGTTGGCGCTCGCCACATTCGCTGCGCCGTTTGCCACTGTGAACCGCAGGCTTCGGGCTAACTTTTCTATTGATTTCATTGATTATTATTATTATACGGTCATAACAACCCCATTGGGTCAAAGCCTGCACCGCTATTTGTCTTTTTTCTGCTTCCTTCACTAAAGATCTTTTTTAATTTGGGGATTCCATGTCCTACACAACCTAGTTTTTCTAGGTGGGCCTATCACATGAGCGGGACTCGAACTCGCACCTCTTGTTTGGCGGGACAGTGCGCTATACACTGGTCCACCGATGCCCCTCAAATACATTGATATCAATAGAAAATTTCGAATAAATAATAAATTTTTTAAAAATTTCAAAACAATTTGGCCAAAAATTTTAAGAAATCATGAGAGTTGCCATAAATTTCAATGCTTCTCTTGCTTAAGACTCAGTTGAGAATGGATATATGAAACACTTTATACTTTAAGAAATCTTAAGAATTGTCATATTTAGATGCATTTTAATGCATCACTTGTTTCACACTCAGTTGAGAATGGATTTACCAAATTTTGGATGAATGAAACACTTTATACTTTAAGAAATCTTAACAATTATTATGTTTAGATGTCATGTTTAGACAGATTTAAATATATTATCTTTAGCTTCATTTAATTTTGGTTCCACACTGAGCTAAGAATAGATATACCAAATTTTGGATGGATCGAACATCCGAACTATACCTAAGCTCGGACCAATTTTTTCACAAAACTTTAACATCAAATTTTAACCTGAATATAGAACTTTGCAGTAAACTTAATATAAAATTAGGAAAATTTTTGTTTTAAAATTTGGTAGCCACTGTACGAAAAAGTCATATTTCCTTCAAAGTCTACCTAAATTTATACATCGGTGCACAATAAACTAACATAAAGATAGAAATGGGTGCAAAATATAAATTAATATGGAGCCTAATGTACCTCGGGACCGGGGCGAGTTCGAATCCCGCTTATGTCGATGGCATGACCCTCCTAGAAAAACTAGGTTGTGGCGTAGGACTTGAAATCCACCCATGAAAAAAAAGAACTTCAGTGAAGGAAGTGGAAAAAAGATAAATAGTGCTTCAGGCTTTGACCCAATGGGGCTGTTATGGCCATATAATAATAATAATAATATGACTAGGCTCAGCATCGAATTGTAGGCCTTGTGCCTTAATATACCCTATCCGTTGGTAAACGTTACAGGGCAGTGAGCAAAATTAATTACGATTCAAACGGAAGATGGGCAAAAGTGTTGGCCATAATTTGGCAACGGCTTGTTACCAATTCTTGTTGGCCAATTGACCAATTTGTGCTAACCGCTTGCCCTGGCAATAGGTGAAGGTTGTCGGCAACTGTGCCACGCCCACATAACAGCAGCCACTCAGGGTATAAACCTGTATATATGTACAGATGTTGTCAACTTAACCAACTGCTAAGTGTTTAAAGAGTCAACTGTTTAGGCATACCCTGTAATAAGAGGTGCCCAGCAGGGTAGGCTGCAAATGAGAAATGCGCAAAAAGTTGATGATGCAATTCAAAAATATGGCTAAGTCTATCGACGACTTTGACATTTTCTTTGTGGGCTTATCGTGGATGCGGAAAATCAATAGTATTTTTCCAAGTTTTTTTACGTTCTTCATTTTTATTCAGTGGGTTTTTCTTTGGCACACAAAAACATTGAAAAGTGCAAGTCTTTGAGCTAAGATAAGCTCAGATGACAAGCAAAGCTGACAGTTCTCAGAAGTGTATACACTTTTTGAAGAACATGGTATATTGACTTTGTGAGGAAGTTTGAGGAGGAAAAAATTGATTAGGCCCTGTCGGTCTGACTGTTTTGAGGTGTATTGCATATTTGTCAGAACCGGCGGAATCAAATCACTATATCATATGATATATGACATACAACTTACAATTGTTTTATGCCCCTATTTGCCATATTTTTCAAGATATTGGATTGAAATCTTACACACACATAAGTTACTATATTATCTATCGATCCACTTAATTTCAAAAGCATCAGACTACTATATCATACAAATCTCATACATCTAAATATCGTGCTTGCCCTTATTTCCCTTGTTTTGGATAGGAATTTCACACACTTTAATAAACAGTCGCTATATTTTATTCGACATTTTCGGAAAGAGTATCAAATCTTCAGCGTGTCGAAGATAATCCCTCCTCACCTGTTTTTCTGTTCCAAGTTTGTAAATCATGCTAAGCTTTTGGTGAAAAATGATAAATGTAAAATGAAAAATGTGAAAAAGCTTTGCAATAATTAATGATGACATTTCCAAAGCTGCTTAAATCATGTTCGAGTTTTGACCCCGAGCCGAAGACAATCGGCAATTGTCGAACAATTGTCAGTTGTCAATGGTGGGCGTCGAATGAAGCTAAGTATAGGCTGATTGACTGATTGACTGACTGACTGACTGACACTCAGACAATGCAACGATCAATCTTAATTCGCACATTGACGGACAGAATTCGGAACAATAAAGACAATAAAACAGCTGTTGAGTCAAGTGTTGATCCAAATATCTACAGTTCGACGTACTCGGTATTGCTCTAAAATCGATCATTTATTGTCTCGATTGTCAGCTTAATCGATTGAAATATTAAGCTAGCTCTATATATAGATACAGATCAATAGATCAACACTTGTTTCGAACGATTTGTGATGATCATTTGTGATAAAAATGAGTTCACAAATTCGTTGACTTTACTATCTTTAAACAAATATCAAGTGTTTTTAAGGACTTCGAGCAGAAGTCCATTCACAGTTGATAATCGATTTTCGGTGCTTAAAGCTCTAGCTTTACCTTTGTATATAAGAATAATTAAGAAAAATCTAATCAAGAAAGCTGAGTAACCAGATTATAAGAACAATTCATAAATATATACCAATGTTGATGTTAGATCTTAATAAAATTTTCAGAATAAGTTTATGACTTTTAATTCTTTATGTATAGTGAAAACAGTGGTGGTATTTCGAAAATTGCACCAGTAGTTGACAGTTTTGTCTTACAAGGAATAGAGTATGCGGGCAAAAATCTTAACACGTTTACTCTTAATAATCTGTGCCAAATAATAAAAGAGTTAAATCATATTATAGATGCATGATCTATGTACCAAATTTGATGTCTCTAGCTTTCATAGTTTCTAAAATCAATGAATAGTAACAGACAGGCAGACTGATATGTCTAAGTCGAACTCATCTATTGAGGCTGATCAAGTATATATTTTTTATGAAGTCGGAGATGCCTTTTTCTGCCTGTTCCAAACATTTGAAAAACATTTTTATATTATTATTTCCGATAGTTTCATATTAAATTGATATATCATTCATTCTCATTATTCAAGAGGCTACAAGTTGCTGCCGGAGGGCAATTTTATCGTCATACTGCAGAGTTTTTAATTGCCCAAAATCGGATAAAGTCTATTGATCTATAATAATATATATTTGATATTCGATTATTCTTTGCATCTGTTATTATTAAAATTTCTTTAACTTCAACTTAAATTCAAATAAATTGTCTCAAAAATCTCAAAAGTTTTTATGCTGATCTGATCTCTAGATTTTTGGATTAATGGATTTTCTGAGTCAATGATAATCTGTAATTTTCACAAGCTAAGTATATGTTGGCCTTAGCTTACGATCGAGTCGAAATCAATTAATCAATATGCATGGTGATGGCCATAGAATTCGATAAGCAAACATTTGATCGATTTGTTAACCTTATACCTGATGGGTCCAATGATCGATTGCAACTGTTGCTCATACGAACTACTGAAATTGTAGGCAATCGATTTCTTGAAATTATCTTTTCGATTTGCTTGCATTAAAGATTTGCGAATTAATAGATTTGTAAGTTTCAATGGAACATTTGATCTAACGATAAGATATATACATAAATATTATAACCGATCAAGAAATCTGTTGATATAAATTTGTAATATATAATATGTAATATATTTGACTACCACTCTAAAAGAATTTCAGGATATTTAGGTACAGATTTTTCTGATCTGTGGTAATTGATATTGGTTTAGATCAGAAAGGTATATGTTGAACTAAAGAACTAATTTTCGAAGAGTTGATCTAAAAATCTATTGATCGGTAAATTAGCAAGAAATAAATACTAAAATTCCTTAATAAAGTGTGACCAATGACTCATGCTCTAGAAAATCTATTAGACTTAAGATCTGTTTATCGTAGAAATCATTTAAAAGCGGTCGCTTTGATCTTAAATGTTAGTTTTAAGTGACTTTCCATTTGGACCATTTGATCTAGTGATTGACTCAACTGACAAAGTTGACAAAAAAAACTAGAGAAAAACAACCGACAATCTATTGATCTTTCGATTAAGAACACTTGACAATCTGTTGATCAATCTATTTAAATGACGATGGGTAACTGATGATACAATGACCTACGCCAATCGATTGGAGATTGTCAGCTGCCAGTTACATTATAGATCATATATTGATCAGACGTCGAAGGTCTCTTTAATAGCTAATCTATATGTTTATATGGCAAATTGTTGAACCCAAATAGCTCGCCAGACGACGAACCCTACTGGAACCCTTGAGCTGACAAATGTGCTGGGGATTGACGTTCTGATGTGACGTGATGAAGATCGGTTGAAAACATATCATCATATACCTATATAGGTATCATTTTAATATAATTTTAAATCTTGATATTTTTACTTTGTCTCGACGCAGACCATTCGCATAATTTTCAATGTCAATGCTTTTTAATTTCATGGCATAAATAGGCAAGAAACTGGGCCCTGGGCTGATCTTGCTTTTTTGGTCTTTAGTTTTTCGATTTTCGATTTTGATTTTTGGTTTTTGGTTTATGTCAGAGCCGGCTTTGTTGTGGTTTCTTATTTCTTATTTCTTGTTTTTTCTCATTTTTGTTTAACAAAGGCGAAAGCAAACGAAAATGAAAACAAATTCAATATACGATTTGGCTTTGATTTTGAGATTTTTGACTGCGTCAAGTACAATGACCGCGGCGCCAAAGTGTCAAGAGATTTATGTGCCCCACAGCGACCTATGTACCCCGCGCCCCTGTCTATAAAGCCAAGCCAAGATCTGACCTCTACAACAACAGAGCTACTGTTTTAGGCTTTTAGTTAGCGTTTTTGATTGGCTTTTTTATGGCTAAAACAGACGGGTTCAACAGACGACCATAAAGCCATAGAGCGTAGGCCGTGCAGTTGAGCAGTGGGCGTGGTCGGGGAGAAACTACTACAAATCTTTAGCTAGTTGGGTTTCTAATTGTAACTACTGTTTGGTAGTTAAAGTCAGAGGCCAGACGGACGCATCTTTGGAGGTCGCCAGGGGCGTGTCTTGGCGTTGATCATCAATCAAAAACGTAGTCCAAGCACAGCTCCAGTTCCAGTTTCAGTTCCAGTTTCAGTTCCTTAAAGCAAAAACTGCCTCAGACAGCTCTATAAACTTGGGCTTGGGGTCCGTCCCCATCGCCATCTGCCCCGGAGCCAACTCCACTGTCTTGCCCCACGCTGCGTTTACCCTTCACTCGCCTTCAGCGCTTTGAAGCGCATTGTAACTGGTTTTGATAACTTCGTTTTTATTTTGTTATTTTGTTAGTTTGTTTTTTATTTAAAGACATAATTATTGCTGCTCCCCTTGCACTGTGAATGTCAGGCCGTCCGGGCCGATTCTGAGCCAGATCATAAAACAAACAACTAAAAACAAACAAGAAGCGAAACTTCCGAAGCGCCTCCTCCCCGGCCGCAGTTGGCCAAGTTGGACTCGTAATTGCGTCCACCTGTCTTATTTGTGGTATCTCAAAAACAATCTTAATCGCTCTCGCTAAAGGTCGCCTGGCCCTACGTGTCCGACTTTTCAAGAGCAGCGACTGTAACTAGACTGTAACTGGTCCTTGTCCAACGCCACGCCAGAGTGCTCGACTAGCAGATACCTCTGATCGCAGGCTATGCAACTGAGCACATACATACCTGCAATTCTAACGTTAGCCAGCTTGCGCTGACGTCACTATTCTCCCTGCCACACTTCCGATAGTCAATAACTTGAGTATTTGTTAGGCGTATACTCTGAAAATTTTAGGATAGGTTCGAAATACGACTATAAATATTCAATCTGAATTTACAAACAAACGGGCATAAATTGACTCTGTTATTAGTACTTTTCGGTTGGCTGATACAGAGGCATATCCATATAGAAATTTAAGGACCTCTAGCCAAATCAAAAGATTACTTATGTATAAACATAGTCAAAATTTACTGTTGACCACATGGATCTATTGTCAACCAATTCCATAGATAAAATTATGACATGAATTATGACAATCTTCCCCAAGCGACCAATATAAAATGTTCAGAATAGTTTCGTCAAATATTTCTACACATACCTATATAATCGAAATCAGTGAAAGATACAAGGAACTGCACCTGTTCCAAGGTTCTATGTTATGAAATTAGTATATATCTACAGATATAGCCTAATTTTGATCTATCAGCATTTTGAAGATGTGATAAAAGCTTTAATCTCTTATTGTAGTAAGGGACGTTTTATTTAAAATACATCTATTTAAGCAAGACAGTGTTCAATGAGTAAAATTTTAACTATTATTATTATATAACCATAATAACCTGATCGGTTCAAAGCCTGAAGCATTATTTTCTTTTATTTCTGCTTCCTACACCGAAGAACTTTTTTACGTGGGTGGATTTCAAATCCTACGCTAAAACCTAGTTTTTCTAGGTTGCCTATTGACATGAGCGGGACTCGAACTCGCACCTCTTGTCTGGCGGGTCAGTGCGATATCCGCTGGTCCATTGCCCCCATAAAAAATTGTAACTATCTAATCAATTTATTCTCTGAGGTCAACGCGATAATACGTACACAGGATGGCCCAAGAGATGGGCAACATGTGGAGCAGAGAGTCAGATAAATCGTAGATCTAATGGAAAGAGAAAGGATAAGATGTATATATATATAGATAGATGGATCAAAAACAGATAGACAGACGGCAATCATAGACAGGATAATAGGAAAGTTCAACAGCGAGACGGATGAACATATGGAAAGATATACGGAGAAACATACGGACGGACAGACGAACAGACAAGAGGTCAGACAGGTAGACAGACAGTAAGACGGGCAAAGAGATTCGAACAGATACATGGATGGGGATTCGGATAGACATACGGACATATAGACAGACAGAAAGAGATTCACATAGAGATACAGATAGACAGTCATATAGACAGACAGACCGACAGGCAGATAGATAGACAGATAGACAGACAGATGGACAGATAGACAGATAGACAGACAGATGGACAGATAGACAGACAGATAGACAGACAGATAGACAGACAGATAGACAGACAGATAGACAGACAGATAGACAGACAG
>JBANCY010000035.1:0-50962 GCA_037040045.1 Phorticella flavipennis
TAATAATAATAATAATAATAATAATAATAATAATAATAATAATAATAATAATACTGATAATAATCCATCATAATCATAAACTCATAAAAAATCAACATATCTTAAAGGACACCTCAAACCACCATTCAAATTCATCCAATTCAATGAAATTTATCAACTCCATATCAGCTATTTTTATATACTTATCCTATATTTTATATATATATATAAATAGAGCCCAAATCATACCAAACAGCGAGCGAGTGAGCGTGCGTTCTAAGGCAAAAATATACCTTCTAATGCCTTCGATTCGATTCGATTCGAGCATAAATGATATTAATTTCATGGTAGATAAATAATAGCCAACATACAATACATAATATTAATATTAATACAAAAATAAAAGTAATAATAATGAAAATAGAAACATAAAAAAGTGAAGAGCATTGAGTTAATTCGTCGTTGGTCCTTGAAAAGCAGCGTTGACTGAAAGTAATATTGACAATAAACAAATATACTTAGGATACGAATACAAACAACAATACAATAGGATTTAAATAAATGATATTGTGAAAACGACAAAAATGCAACAAAACAATAAAAAATACAAAGAAAAGAAAAGAAAACTCAAGAAAAGACAAGAAAATTAAAAGCAGTGTAAAGAAAAGAAGAGCACGAAATGAAAATGAAATCGCTTTGAGTAACAATAACAAGGATTGCATATTTAGAAGACAGTAATGCCCCGTAAAATGGCCGAAACGCCATCTTCTTCTAGAACGAACTTGCCCATTGCCCATTTGCCCATTGTCCATAACCATAGCCCATCTAATAACCATTGTCCATCCGCCATTCCATTCAGATTCAGTTTCAGGCTCTCTCTCTCTCTCTCTCATTCTCTCTCTATATCTCTCTGTCTATCTCTATATCTATATATCTATCTATCTCTCTGTGTTGCCATCTCTGTCATATATAATTATACTTTACGTCTTTCTGTGTTTATTAAACATATAGAAACACACACACACACACCAAAACAATGCAGACATTCAGCTGTCCTTCACTCTACTATATTTCTTTCTCTCTTATCTCTCGTCTTATATAACATATATTTATATATATATATACAATATACAATGCAAAATTCCCCCCAGATTTCTATATACTAATTTATGTTACCGATTAGCTTGTTTGTGATTGGTTGTACCATAATTGATATCATGTTTAGCTTATTCGATTCGATTCTTAACATTATCATTTATCGATGTCTGTGAAATATATATTTATGTATATACATATATGTATACCTTGCCTATATAATACAATACAACACAATATGTTATGTTTTTCTGTATTTCCTTTGTTTTTCGTTTTTGGGCTTCGTTCTTGTTGTTGTAGCTTAATTTCTAACTTTGCCTCTTTGTACCACTGTGCGGCTGTACCACTGTGCGGCTGTGTCTGTGTCTGTGTGTGCATCCCGTTGTTCCTATGCACACACGCACACACATGGGTATCGCTCAGAGTCCACAATCTCACCCGACCCCCCGACCGAAAATGTATCCAAAAACCAAAAAAACCAAAGAACCAAAAAACCCACCCAACCAAAATGCAACAAATTTTTTAAATAAACAAATACTTTGCATTATGTATTTCAAAACAATACCCTGCAATTTACAATAAAAACCCTTAACAATGGCCCGAAGGTCGACTACAACAATGGCAATGGCAGCGGCTACGAAGCGGATCTCAGCCTGAGAAGCGACACGCACGGGGCAACTGCCTCCTCCACAACAACAACAACAACAACAACAGCAGCAACAACAACAAACACAACGACAAAAGCAACAACAACAGCAACAACAGCAATGACGATAAGCAACGCTCTGGCAACAACAGCAACAACATCCCCGGCAACAACAACTCCAATCGCATTAAGTACAACTACAACAACAACAACAACAACAACAATAGTGCCTGCTGAATCAGCTGATGGATCAGTTGCCGCCACGTGCACAGGGCCACGCCCCGCTCACAAGGCGCAAGGTCAGAGCCAAGGCAAGAAATACGATCTTCAACTGATGTTAAAGCCAAACCCAACGGGGGCAGACAGTTGAGAGTGCTGCGTCATGTGGGCAATTTAGCCAAGAGCCAAAAATCAATCATTAAGCGAAAAGCAAAAAAACAGCTAAAAAAAATCCAAAAAAAATATCCAAAATTAATAAGGATAACCCTTGTGATATCGCATATATATATATAGGTATGTGTGAGTAAAGCATATACTTGTGTACATACATAAATATATAACAATTATTAAGCGAATTGAACTGGTATAAAATGACAAAATGATCGCGACGTGACGTGAGGCGGAAACGGAAACGGCAGCGGAAACGGAAGCGGAAGCGATAAACTAAACCGAATCAAAAGAAAAACGAAAACAGGGCGACTAACACAGTGGCCTTAGCTTGTGCGACTGAATTCAAATCAAAAAATTGATCGACGATAACTGATAACTGATAACCGATAAAAGATAATCGATAACCGATAGCCGATAACCGTTAAACAATAATCAAATAAGTCATAACTGAACATTGATAACTGACACAACAAACATAATCAAATCGAATCAAATCAAATCCAACGTGTTATAAAAAAGCAACCAGCGACAGCAGCGGCATTAACAGGAACACTACCATTTACGGTAATAGTAACAGCATCAATAACAGTAACAGTAACAGTAACAGTCACAGTAACATTAACATAACATTATGAGTAACAGTCGCAGGCACTGTTAGCGTCAATAAAACTCACACAAAAGGCAATCTCTACTGTACTGTATTGCGTGCGTGCGTCGTGCGTGTGTGTGCGTGCCACGCCCACCACCGCTCACCGCGTGCACTCAGAGGGTTGGTTGGTGCCCGCGGTGCCATCCCCCCAAACGCAAAGTGATAGAAAATGGTAATTACAAAACAAAATACAAATCTAGTCATTAACATTATACCCAAAACCAAAAAAAAAAAAAAAACAGATTTGAAAATTTAACTTAAAAAAAAATATCCAAAAAGTTCATTTTTGAAACTCTCTTTCAATCTCTGTATCTCTCTCTATCTCTCTGTCTCTCTCTCTCTATCTCTCCGACTATCTATCTATATTTCTCCATCAGTTTAATCACATTTCTTTTGATATCATGAAAAGTATTGCATACAAATGTAGTTCAAATATTATTATTAGCTGCAAATTTTTCAAAAGTTTCAAAAGTTCGATTTTTTCTTTCCATTTTAGTATTTTAATCAGTATTTTTTTCATATTTTTTATTATTATACGAGGGCTAAAATTTGCGATTTTAATAGTTTTTTTATTATTATGATATTTTTTCTAGATTCTTTTTGCTTTGTCGCTTTTCTCTCATTTAGTTTCTTGCATTTTGAGCCGGATAACTAGAGCGCGATCAAAATGAAAACCGAACCAAGAAATGGAAAACCCTCAATGAAAATCCACAACAAAAAAAAAAAGAAATCAGAAACCAATGAAAAATATATGAAAAGTCAGGGGATGCAAATTCCATGCAATTGAATAAGCGATTTCGATAATCGATATTTTATCATATCAACCAAACGTACACGTGAGAACCCAACGTTTAACAGTTTAACAGTTTAACAGATTAACAGATTAACAGATTAACAGATTGCTCGCCTGCTACCAAAATATGCTGTCGACTACGTGAACCAAAAAACAGAAAAAAAGTTAAGAAAAGAAAAAAAATGATTAAAGTAATAAATGTATAAATAATTAAAATTTAATACAAGCAATAATTGTGAGAGTAACCCAGCCATATAGGGTATATCTCTCCATATATATATTCCTATCTGTAACTCTCTCTCTCTCACTCACTCTGTCTCTTTGTGTCTCTCTATGTGTCGATCTATCTCTCTACACAAACACACACACACACACACACACGATCAAACACACACACACCGACACACACACACATATGTCATCAAAGCTCACACATCCGATATTACCACATACGATATATATTGAGCTAAGCCAAACAATACTTTGTAAAAGTATAGTAAAGTGTTGCGAGTGCCACACCGATAAACTATCAAGAAACATACAATATAGAATCGATAACTGGCCAATCGATCTGAATTACCAATTACCAATGTCAGCTAAGTTTCTTTAAATTGAATTTCAATTATACAAAAAATATACTCGATTAATTTTTTTCACATATATCAATAACGATGACTATTTATGCGTATAAATGAAAGAATAAAAATACCATAATTATAAACTTAAATATCGATTCGCAAACAGCATAAGCCCCTAAATAGCTCTATTGCCGCGTATATGTTGTTCTGTGTAAGATAAGTATATATATTTTTTCTAAAAAATATCGAAAATTATAAGAAAAAGACACCTGAAAACAACTTGAAATTCAGCAAAGATCCACAATGAACAAAACCCACTCTACTCTTGCTTTCTCTCTCTCTATCCATCTATCAATCTATCTATAACTCTCTCTCTCTCTCTATCTCTCTGTCTCACACACTGTCTCTGCTTTTGAAAAATAACATATAAAAGTATTACAATTCCTCAAAGTTTTTTTTTTTTTACCATTTACAATTTTATTTCTATAGAACTACTTCCATAGGGAAGTTGGTAATTTTTTTGGAACACAAAAACCACAATCCAAACCAAAAGCCCTCTTAAATTCTTCAATTTCCAATAGCGTTACGAAATGCCTTTCATAAAGAGAAGTTACAATGAATGACTTCTTTTGATTCTGATTCTGATTCAGATCCCTTTCTTAACCACTCTCTCTCTCTCTGTCTTTCTCTCTATATTCCTCTCTCCTGTCTATTTCTAAGTGTCTGTCTCTCTCTCTCTCTCTTCAGTCTGGAAATCGATAATCTTCTGTTTGATTGTGTTTTCTTTTAGCTTTCCTTATCGCTTCGGTTATATTCTGGTAGTTAAATTGCAAATTGCACGTGTCAAATCAATGTATCCCATTCAAACTAAGCCTATACAATAATGCCTTTTGTATATCTAAGCCTTGTACACCATTTTATGTTCCCGTTTTGTTCTATGTTGTCGACGCTTTGAGTAGCGTATAATATACACGGCAATTCTTATAAATTAACCATATCGTAATTGTAATCGTATTCGTAATTGTAACGCATATACATATACCTATACAATACAATAACAATAACAATAATAACCGATAAAACAAACAGATCTCACGGCATAACTATGTACGTACATTAACTTATATAACATATAGATATAAATATATATAATATATGGTATACAATTTATTATATATATTTATATTCCAAAACACCATAATGAACTGAAACTATGTAAGTAAATATCGAAATATTACGCATACGCAGCATGGTTCAAGCATATCAGCATGGGATGCAACTAGAAGGCAAAAGTCTATAATCGTATAGATTGTATATAGGTATAGGTATAGATATATGACTATATATGTATATATCCATATCCATACATGTACAATATATGGCATTCATCCAAAAAACTAACGATCACAATGCTATTGCGGATTCCAGCTGCACTCATCGCTGACTGTGGTATGTATAATAAGCTAAAAGATTGTTTATAAGAACATATAACATACATATATACAAAAATATTAATATCTTTCTGTTAACTCTAAACGATAACTTTGCATCATAAATTTTTTTCGTGTCGTGGGATGTTGATTTTCTTCATTTTTTTAAGTCTTTTTGAATTACATTAGTTTATTAGTCTTGAAATAATCGAAACCAAACCGAAAATTTGTTCTTCAAATGGAGTGAGAATTGTGAAAATCGATCCCTCAGTCACTATATCTTATATTTGACATATTTTCTGTGTTTGTCTGTACTAAATTTTTATCAAATTATCACTGATCTGAACGCTAAAATACTGAGTAGATCTCAGGCCTAAATCCGACTGATATATATTGGTTGTATTTTAATTATAACACTCCAAAAAGATTTGAAAGATAGTTTTTTAGTCTTTAAATAATCGATAAACCCAGAATTTGTTCTTCAAATTGAGTGGAAATAGTGAAAAATTATCCCTCAGTCACTATAAATTATATTTGGTATATTTTCTGTGTTTTTTTTTTTAACATATGAGACTATAATTATCCGATCGGGCCCATATCTGACTAACTTGGCATTTTCTTATATTCCTTCACTCCGAGAAGATTTAAAAATCTTCGGATTGCCGAAGACAATATGTTTTAGATATTGTTTGATTTTGTATTTGCTTTGATTTTATGTGTATTTATAGCGCAACATAAGCGTTGAAAACTATCGATAACCGATATCGATCGATTACTGTGCGTATGCGAATGCGATATAAGCAACACCATATAATATCGTATGTTACACACACACAAATACTTGTATATGCTCATGTACTTGTACTCGTAAAACTATTATATATTCTAATATATATATATTCATACACACACAGAAACGTATATATATATTTATATGTATATATATGTATATGTATATACATATATCTATACATATATGTTGAATAACATAATATAACAATAACAATAATTATTATACATAATACCAAAAAGTAGTTGTCGTTGTTGATGTTGTTGAAAATATGCAATTTTTAATTGATCGAAAGCAAAAAACCAAAAATATCTATGAATAAATCAATGCAAATGTGATTAATTTTGATCAAACGAAACGCCAAACTGATGCTGAACCAAAAACATATTCAAAATAATTAAAATATATTAAATTAAAATATATATACCAGTATGAACATACTTATAAGACCGTCAAACAGCTCCGACCGTGCTGCCCCAAAAAGTATGCTATAGAATTTCTTCTTTTTGTATGCCGGCACGGTATTCGGCGGCAGCGGCGGCGGCGGCGGCGGCGGCTGCAGCGGTTGTGACCTTTTTGCAACCTGCGAAAGCAAGCTTTGTTTTTGAATAACCAAAACCGAACCATAGTCAACCCGAACATCATCACAAAAACCCCCCAATATAATCATAACCATCCAAAAAAAATTTCCTATGCCCTCCCCCAAAACAACATTCGACGTCTCACAATGCTAATTTCAATGTTTTTGTGTGTGACAAACATAAATGTGTGTGTGTCTGTGTGTGTGTGTGTGTGTGTGTGCATGTATGTGAAAATTATTTGTATTAAATTTGGTTAACTAAAACAAAAGAACCTATATATAATCTATATATATATAAAAATAGAAATTCAATTAACAAAGCAAAACGGACAGGCAGCATATATGTTGGCAATCGAGCAATTTATATACCCCCCAAATCCTAAAAAATATAGACTAATGTGCTACATCTAGTATCAGGATCTGATACGCAAAACGATAACAGTGTGGGCTATTTAATTCAGGCTTAACAGTATTTTTCGGATACATATTCGAAGTATATGATATATTTTTTATTTTTATTTTGAAATTTCGATAAGTCCAAAATTAAAGTAACGAGAAAACAAGAATGTGTATTATATCTATTCCAAAAATGATCGAAAACAAAATGCAATAATGATCTTACACCAATACAATACATATAATTACATATAATACTAATATACTTATATACTCTACTATACTTACTATACTATACTATACTATACTATACTAAACTATACTATACAAAACTATACTAACCAGATCCCAGCTCCTATTAACTTACTAACTGCAATTAACAATTATATATATATAAATACCCTACTTAACTATATATCACACTATGTGTAACTCACTGAGATTCACCGAGAACACCGGAGATCTATTCACCATGCATAACTTTATCTTGTATCCAATTGTTGTTTGCAAATATTCGTATAAATTTATCTAATCCCTTACAGGGCTCAACAATTTGCTCTTGCTCTTACTATATTTACTCTTACTTTTACTCTTTCTCCTGCCATATCCTATATCCTGCTCCCAATTGTATTCGTACTCGTAATCGTATTCGTATTCGTATCCGTTTTCGCATTTCGAATTTGTACAACGTTTTTGTTTCGAAGTATCTAGTATCTACAACTGGCCAATTTGCATAATCCGCTCCAAAATAGCATTGTCCTTTGGTTTTGGTATGCCATTTTGTAAGGAGTCCCAAAAAAGGAGCATGCGATGCTTTCGATGTTTTGTGTGCCGCTTGATGTACTCTCTGGTGCTTAAAGTGCATTAGCTCTAAGCTCATACTTATACTCTAATACTCATAAATATACTCTAATACTCATATTCATACTCATACGCCTATTAATACTCACACTCACACACTCTTTCACCCGCATTACTCAACAAAATCTGAAAATGTATTATAAAAATCTCAAGAACAAACAAACTCTGCACGCTTAATTTGTCCATGTATCTCACGTAATTGTATCTCATCCACATTGATTTAGTTCCCTGTGTGTATAAGTATTTTGCATAAGTATTTTGCTTTCATTATGGGTCTCGAGAGCACTCTCGGAACCCATTTGCATTCGTATATTGATTTGATTATTAGTATTATATATAATTTATGTTGTTATGCTTACAGTTCTCGAGAACTTCTTCTTCTTTTACTCTTGCATAAATACCATACTTTGCAGGAGTGTTGGATATATTTTATTTAACTCTCGAGAGTTTACTCGGAACCTTGGGGTCTTATATTTTATGATGCTTCTACGACTGCGGCGACCAATGTAAATAGAAACCCAACTAACCAAAACATTAAGTCCAGTATATATGTACATTTATATTATATATACCAAATTCTATATATAAATATGAATGCTGAATATCGATAAACGGATTGCATAAATACTCGTAATATACATAAATATATATGTATAGTTATATCCATAACTATATATAACTTAACTTAAAAAAAAACATGCGAAGTGCTTGCCAACTCCATCCCTTGCTCATCCAAGTTTGTTGCTCGGCAAAATGTTCTGTCTCTATTTATCTAAACACCACATACACACCTTATATATTTATATATACACACAAGCACACACTCACTCGAACATATATATAGCGAAATATGATTGTATTATCTGCTAAAGAATCCGTTTAAGTTTTGTTATTATCTTGGGTTTTTATTTCAGTTTCACTTGCGCGCAGAACTCTAGACTTGATTCAGACAGTTTTCGTTTGGATTACGGTTTAAGAAGAGGGAAATGGAATACTAATTTTGTTAATATTTTAGGTGATACACTAACAACCCAATTGGGTTAAAACCGGAAGCTCTATTTGTCTTTTTCTCTGATTGCTTCACTGAGGAACTATTTTTACGTGGGTGGATTTCAAGTCCTACGCCACAACCTAGTTTTTCTAGGAGGGTCATGACTATCGAAATGAGGGGGACTCGAACTCGCACCTCTTGTTTGTCTTCTGGTCCACCGAGGCCCCAAGTTTCGGTCATTATTATTATCATATGGCCACAACAACCCTATCGGGGTAATAGCCTGAAACACAATTTGTCTTTATTTCTGCTTCCCTCACTGAAGAACTATTTTGACGTGGGTGGATTTTAAGTCCTACGCGACAACCTAGTTTTTCTGGAGGGGTCATGCCAATTGACATGAGTGGCACTTGAACTCGCACCTCCTGTTTGGCGGGACAGTGCGCCATTCACAGCTCCACTGAGGCCCCTCTAGGCGATACATTGGCAACGACATATATGGTTTCCATTAACTGGTTCCAAAAAGATTAAATTTTAATATCCTGCCGCTTTTGTTTATTGGCACTTGCCACGAGCTACTTGCCACTTGCCACTTGCCACTAGCCCCTAGTCACTTGCCAATTATCTCCTATTATTATAGCCTTAACGCTAGCCACTGATTCCAGTGGCCTTGGAAGCTACAGTAGCCCCCAACAGCCCCAGCAGCCTCATCAGCCACAGGAGTCATAGGAGTCATAGGAGACACAGTAACAGTAGTAAGACAGTTGCAGCATGTTTGGGGGCTTACGGCGCTTACAGGACACTTGAACACCGAGCAGATCGAGAAGCTAAGCCAGCTGGCTTTCCGTATTGTAGGAAAGCTTACTATTATTACCGAAATATATTGCCAATGTTATTCTAATAACAGAAATGAACTTCATGGTGCAGAGCCACACGCTGGATGCCTGCAAGTACAGTGGTTGCTGCCAAAAACGGAAAGCACCAAACTATCATTTGTATATCTCAAACTTTTTCCGGCTTAATCAATTCCCGACATTTCCGCAAGGGACCCCATTGCCCATTTGTGGACTGTAAACCCCCACTCAGGTTGTTGGTAGCCACAGAGCACTGTGCTCGGCACGACAATGGCAGGAACACCATTAGTTCCTAAGTTTGGCTGGTTGAGCGCATAAAATTCATTGTTATTGTTACTGGGCATAGCTCAGTCAGTCAGTCAGTCAGTCAGTCAGTCATGGGGTGTCGGGAGAGTATCCATTTTGTTAATCAACCCGCAAAGCACGTTAGGTAGTAATTCAGGCAGTAAGTCGAGTCGAGTCAAGTCAAGTCAAATCGAATCGATTGGAATAGGATCGGTGTATATACTCATATCATATTTACTCGGGGCCCGCTGGTGTTGGGGCTTCACTAGGAAATATATCGAGCTTCTTTATAACGTGGCAGCTTCATATGATTTTAGTTTCGCATTTGATTTTCTTACTTTTCTTTAATAATCTATATTGTTTTGGTCCCTCAATTGCTCTAAGATAACTTTTGTTATATTTTAAAGGAAGTAAAATAAACATCATTAACCTCGTTCTCATTCAGTGTGTCCTACAGAAACCGAAATACAAACAATTTAACTGCTTTACATAAATTATGATCTAATAATCGAAATTAATCTAAAACAAAAATGACAACAAATTTGAATTCACCTCCTCAACAAAATGATATATTATTGAATGAAAAATGCTGAAAAATATATTAACAAAATCACACAACAGGACAAATCAAAATCGAATCATATAATGAAAATAACACGTTCGCAGTTCTAGCTATAACAAAAAGAGAACAAAAATTATGAAAACTCAGTTTTCAGGACACCAATCACTAATCAACAATCAACCACTCATTATGTCACCTCGAAGATATGTTTCAATACCGCACACAAGCACAAGTTCAAGTGGAATCCTTCTCCTCTAGCACTGATCACTCCACACTCCGTCCGTACCAGAATCATCCCGCTACCCAGCTAGATGATGGATCTAGCACTCCAGCTCCTTGTTGTGCTTTCAATTTAGCTCAAATGCCACACACACACCAACACACACACACTCCCTATCTCTCTATATATATCTCTCTCTCCCTCTCTCTATCTCTATCACTCTCTCTCTCTTTCTCTATATATATATATATATCTACTATATATCTGTGTCTGCGTTGAAACACTCCAAAAACCCACCTACAACACAGACGCTACGTGCGCTCACTCGTTAGCTGATCACGATCACTTAATAACTCACTTTCTCACTCACAACTCATTCGCCACTCGCCACTCGTCACTCGCCCACTCGTCACTCGCCACTCGCTAACTCGTAACTCTATAATCACTCTCACAATGGAATGGCCAAGTAACACACGCTCAACGTTCAATAAAGCCAAGCGGATGACACGCCCACAACGTACTACTAGTTAAGGCTAACACAACAGTTTTGAAAGAAAAGAACAAATTTAACAGCTTTACAGAGTATCTAGAGAATTGAAACTTTATACCCGAAACACATATACCTCATGAAATGAAAACCAAAATGAAAAACAATGAAACATTGATTAACTAAACCGCAAATTTGATATAAACTTACTCTCAATCACTCACTCAATCACCAATTGTCACAATAACTTTATCTCAATCACGCAGTCACTCTCACGCAATCACTGACTCTCTCTCTCTCTCTCTCTATCTCAATCTGTCTCTCACCCAAGCTAAGCCAGTGTCAAAGCCAAACTCAAACTCAAAACTCAAAACTCAAAAATGAAAACTAAACCAATTTTACCAACAACTACAAAGAAAACAAAAACAAAAATCCAAATAAAATACAAGCCAAATAAATCAAAAATATATATATATACCTCTGTATTACGTACTTACCTTTATATCTATCATCTATTTATTATCTCTAAAAATACTTATATACATACATATATATATATATAAAAGGTATTTCCCATTTAAAATGCTAATAACCAACCAAATAGTATTTGACAATATTAAAACCGACTCAACCTAAACAATCCAAACCAAAACAAAATTTAACCAAATCAAAACCAAACCGTACCAAACCGAACCGAACCGAACCGAACCAAGCCTAAACAATATCCAAAATGTAAGCAAGGCCAATAGCAGTACACAGAAATACTATATATATATAGTACTATATATAAAGCAGACCGATAAAGCCTGAAACACAGATTATAGAAAATGTGTAAATATTGAAAGTGGTTCCATAGCTGACATTTTGAATTTATTGAAATCTCCACCATAAATTAAATCAATAAAAGGAAAACTCTTAACTTAAACAATATATTTTTCTGTAACTGTAACAAAAATTTAATCAAACACAACGCTTGAAATCTATAAAATGCTTAAATATTATCCAAATATCAATATATGCAATACAATACCATAAACAATACCTATGTCAGACAGCCCAAAAGTATTTTAAAACCGTTGGACAATAGTTTTGGGAACTGCAGGCCAAAGCGAATCGGATCGGTATCGATATATCGATATATATATCGGTTCTCGCCTTGGCTTGCAGTTAATCGGAATTATTTAATAATCCGTAGAACTTAAGCCAAGTATTTCAACACATAAAAAACAAAAAAAGACCGGGCTTTCAGTCATTTCGAGCCGCAGCTATATTCCGTATATAATCGTATAACTATCTATCTCTGTCTCTCTAAATAATATATATATATACATCTATATATGTGTCTGTTTGTCTCACTCTAACTTGTATTGTGTTCAAATTTTTAGACTTACGTACCAAATTTACACCTTAAATCACATTTATTCGTACACCTTTTCACATTTCAATTGAATTCAATTCAACTTCATCTAGTTTCTCACAGCATTTCCGATTAAGTATAATATATATATATCTATATATATAATTTATTTATATGTATATATATATATATGTAAAAACTCCTCTTTTTTATTATTATCTGTGTACAAGAATCTAACGCTCACTCTCGTTATACCTCTATCTCTCTCTCTATCTCTAATTATATATATGCTATATATATATAAACATATACATATATTTTTTCGCAATTTTTTCACATATACAAAAAAACCGAAAACCCACCAACCAACCACCCACCACTCCCCCCACAACCACAATCACAAGCCAATCTACCAAACTGACCACCACCAAAAGTCACAAAGTCTCCAACTTTCGATCACTCAATCACTCAATCACGAATCACTAACTCACTCACTCTTTCACTCGCTTACTCACTGATTCACTGACTCACTGAACGAACCAGAGGTCACCTTTCACTACTTTCACGGGGTTCAGTTTTGTTCACTTTGAAGCAACTTGCATACAATTTTTCAAACTACAGCTTCAAAAATTCACCTCAACTGCGAATTAAGATATAGTCAATGCTCAACGAAGTTGTATTGCTAACGTTGCGAATCAATCACATTTCACTTAAATCACTTCAAATCACTTGAAATCACTTTAAATCAAATCAAAGCAAACAAGCAACAAGCGAACCACTCGCAAACCACCAAAATTCACCAAGCAAACCACCAGCCACCAAACTACCACTAAAACTACCAAACTACCAAAATCTGTGCATTCGAATTGAAGGAATTGATAATCCATTATCGAAATTTCATGGGTGTGACCAGACTGTTTCACGAGACTTTTAACTTATTTTAGTTCTTATCGTTTATTCATACGTTAGTTACGCTAATTGTGTTTATAAGCCTTTCTCATAGTCAGTCAAAAGTCAAAAGTGAATCCATTATATAAAATATCGATTAAGTGGTCATCGTTACAAAAATCGAAATTCGAATTCTAATCGAAATTAATATAGAAACAGAAATTGAAATTCAAATTGAAATTCAAACCCCATATTGTAGTTCAACACTTTGTATGAACTCAAAAATGATACACTAATTGATTTTCAGACCATACCATAGGCGGGCTAACTGAAGTGTGTTATCGATATCGATATCGATAGCACTCCAGTGGCCGCGTATCATACCTGCCAGTGACCTATATTTGCATTCCCAGCAGTTTGATCGAATTGCTCGTAAACATACTCGTATTAGTTTCGACACTCCACACCAAAATTGATTTATCGCTTTTTTATCGTGGTTTTTCCTTTGATTTTGTAATGGCAAAGTAAAGACTAAGTAAGCCAGACTTAAGAATTAAATTGCTGTGACACCTTACTATACTTACCTAACAAATTCTCGAATTCGATAAACCGATAGTAGGAACAAATTGTATTTATTTCGCAATAATTCTATGACAAACGACCGCATCCAGAACTGATCCATAGATCGAGCGACTTGAAAATTTGAAAACAAATCATGAGGATCAATCTGTATGCAGTTCTTTTACCCGATTTGATCCAATAAGTCCCAATATCAAAACAGATCAGACAGTTCAGATCAGGTCAAAGTAAAGTAACTTTATATTTACGAAAAAAAAATTGTACGTATAGCGAAAGTTTAATTTCTCTATTTGTTAATTTGTAAGTCGGTTAATTAATTGTAAAGCAAATCGTAAGCCGAATTGTTACACAATACTAAAAAAAAGAAATCTAGCCAAATAACTAATTGTACATAATACATACTATATAAAAAGCACATGAAATAGAAAAGTACTAAAATGGATATCGAACTAATTATGAAGACAGACATACTTACAATTACTTAGTAAATTTTTGTAATACGGTTTTGCATTGAAACTCTTTTCGATTTACATATATATGTATTCCCCTGATCCCCCTGAACACCCCGCTGTCAATTCTCTTAATAATAATGTTGTTTCTATCTTCACATACGCCCCCCAACAATCACCAATTTACCAACCAACGACCACATTCTCTTCCACAATACACAATCTACATCCACCGCGGTTCGTGATCGAACCCACGAACCCCGACAATCACGCGAACTATATGAACCCAACAGGTGTCTCATGTTAAAATCGATTCACCTGTTTTTCGCCTGCACACAAACGCAACGGTTATTTTACTGATCACATTCTCGATTGCTGTGACAACGCGACAGTACGTAGGAAATCCCATAGACTGTGTTCACACAAGGTGAGTTATCTATCTTCAAACTATATTTTATATATTTCGGATTTGGGATATCTTTTTTTTCCAAAAATTTCTAACATAAAACATATTATATCATCCCGCAGAGACATTCCCGAAGATGTTCTCAACACATATTGTTGGATACACTCAACGTATACTGTTGTGGATGCGTTCATGAAAAAGCAAGGTTCCGAGGTGCCTTTTCCTGGAATTCACAATTCACAGGGGCGTGGCCCTCTAACAATAAAGCACACGAAATATTATCAATGGGTAGCGTTTACACTATTTTTTCAGGTAAGTTTAACTAAGCTCTAGTAATATCCTACAAATCCTTTATTAAATTACACCAAAGCTTCGTGAAAAGCTTTTACCAAGTTCCTGAGTTGTGTCTTTGGTAAAACTTGCAAACACAAGAGCCAAAAGCTCTATATACCATTATATACTAAAGCTTCCAATGAGCTTCGATAAAGCTATATGGAATTTTCAACCAGCCGAATTACGTTAAGAGCTTTTCGTGCTTTTCCCGCCAAAGTGTCTTGTTTGAAATAATTTTCCATTTTTGGGTTCAAAAAAATTTGGGAAAATTATTTATAATTTTGATTGTTGATGATTATATCAAAGCTTTGAAAAGTAGTTTTTCTTATTTTTGATTTTTTGCGAAAGAAAAAAATCGAGATAGGCAAAAATCAAAATAAAATTAAAAATTGCTCTATGAATTTATATATATCTCTGGTCTATTTTAAAAATGGGAAGAAGCGTACAATAGTTTTGTTGGAATGTATGGAACAGCCAGACGTAGGCGTGGCAGATCCCATTAAAAATGCAAATTCTTGACCACCATCAATACTCCCGACGGGATAAAGCCCGTCCGTCTGTGTGAACAAATCGGAAGAGGTGATATAGAGGAAGAGGTGAACGCTTGATACCAACCCTATTCGTCCGATAATAGTTAAAAATTATTTTTGATTTTACATATGTGGACCCGTCGGGCTTATAGGGTTGGCTATGAATAGTAACTGTAGAATGGAATACCCCTAATGTCATTATTATGTGGCCATAACAACCTCAACGGGTAAAATCCTGAAGCATTATTTTTCTTTATTTCTGCTTCCTTCAATGAAGGACTTTTTTTGCGTGGGTGGATTTCAAGTCCTACGCCTCATCCTAGTTTTTCTTGGAGGTTGATGCCAATTAACATGAGCGAGCCTCGAACCCACATCAATACCCCTAAGTTTCCTGTAATTATTTAGCTAGAACTTTAAAATGTATGCCTATAAATGCAACAGCTCTTCACTTAAGATTTGAATTTAGAGCTATATATATATATATATATATATATATATATGGCTATGTTGTAAATTTTATAATATATAACAAACAAATAGAGGCTATATCAACTCTATCGGATCACTGCCTGAAGCACTATTTGTCTTTATTTCTGCTTCCTTCAATGAAGAACTGTTTTTACGTGGGTGGATTTTAAATCCTATGTCACAACCTAGTTTTTTTGGGTCATGTCTATCGGCCTGAGTAGGACTCGAACCCACAACTCTCGGTTGGCGGGACAGTGCGCTATTAACTGGTCCACTGAGGCCCCAAATCCATATAAATACTTCCTTCGAAATTCCATCTATAAAGGATAATGAAAATAGAATATATAAACTGACGTAACCTAATCAAGCATTTTTGGATGCATATTCACAACTGATGCATATTCTGTTTGTCATTGCATCCTCGGCTTTGGGTTCTGACCAGCTGGTTTTCAGTTTAACATCTAGATGTCTGTGCTATGTCGAGGATGAGGCTGGAAGTTATGATGCGGAGCAACATCAGTCACAGGGAAGAAGGTACCAGTTCATGTCACTGGCCACGTCTGGCCATGCATAATCACATGTTAAAGTCCTTAGTGGATTGGAACTAGATAGCTGGCTTTTGTTTCCTGCGTCCCTATAAGCTCTTCTGTTGGTGATGCTTTCGATGATTATGGTTTAATGCGGCATAGACATAGCTATAGATATAGACATAGCTATAGACATAGACATAGATATAGACATGGGCACAGACATAGACATAGGCATAGACATAGACATAGACATAGACATAGACGATACCATAATGGGATGCGTATGCGCTAGGAGTCTAAAGACCAATCCCATTGCCAAATCTAACGCCAAAATCCAGATGTTTTTTATTTGAGTGACAGTGACGTAGCCATATATCTTTTTAAGGGAATTTATAGAAAGTACTAAAGATAAGTTCAATTAATCGATAACAGAATTGATATAAGAATATAAGTATATATACTCTTTATTTCGTTGAGATTGGGAGCTTTGAGTTTAATAAATAATTTCAAAAATTTTCCTGAGGGGGTCGTTAGCTTCCTGCCTCTGCCAGCGATTCGCCGCAGCTGGAACTATTTATGGAGCGCCCGCCACAAAACTTATCAATTCTCTTTTCCTCCAACTGGAGGCAGCGCAATTTTCCCGCTTCTCTCGCACCTCGCACCACGGACCACGGACCTCGCACCACGCCGCACAACAAGATATTATTAATATATTTAAGTGTCTGTGCTATTTTCGGGTAAAAAACAAAAATCGGGGAATGCAACTGCTTGACCCCGTTTAAACTTTACCAATGGACCAAATACTACCTATACATACATATATATCTATACAGCAGCTGGAGCAGCTCGGTCCGAGTTCGTCTGAGTGCGTCGGCGTCGTCGTCGTCGTCGGCGTCGACGGCGGGCTTGTTAATTGCTCTGCCTGCATTTACTTTGAGGGAGCGTTAATTTGAGCATCTTCTACAAATTTGATGCACGATCTGCCAGATATTTCTATTAATTTATTTATGCAGCCTAAAAGCAACGAAAACATTGCCCTGCCCTGCTGTCAGGGCGCCAAAATTGAAAAGAATGTCTTTATTCTTTGTAGAATTGAATATATATGCGAAGTGTTAATACCCTTAGATGATAGAAATAAACAACTAAACATTCAATATCTTACGAATTTCTGTGAGAAAAAGAATATGCAATACAATCTGCAGATTTTTATAGAGCATTACATTAAATAATATATTGATCTTTCCGTAGACTAACTGTCCAGTCAAACAAGACGCTGTGGGTTCGAGTCCCGTTCATGTCAATAGACATGACCCTTCCAAAAATCACTATCTTGTGGCGTAGAATTTGAAAACCACCAACGTAAAAAAAGTTCTTCAGCGAAGGCAGCGGAAATTAAGACCAATAGTGCTTCAGGCTGTGACCCAATAGGCTTTTTGTAGCCACTATTTGTTACCAATTTTTATATTTCTTAAACCGAATCACAGTCATGTATTACATTTGACTCATGTTGTTTCAGTTGTTTAACCAATCTTCTGTGTCATTTGCGGTGCCGCTCATTCTGTGAGAATCCCCCAATTTTGCCTTTAAGAGTATAATAAAATGTTTATACACCCCCAACTAGATCATTTAATTTACGATGTGTGTGGCCAACAATTTTCTTATCTATCAGATATTCCCCTCTTGGGAATATTCGAAAGACTGACTGTTAAATATTATATAATATTTGGTAAGATAGCGGCGCAATCGTAAAATGTCTCGAGAAATCCGGATCATATCAATGTTACCATCCAATTGAAAATGGGAAAGAAAGTGAAACAGTGGAAGAACTGTGTATCAAGTGTATATTTCAATCTTTATTTCTTTATCTACAATTTATTCCTACTGGGGCAGAAGGCAGAAGGAGGCGTGGTAGACCCCATAAAGTATAAATATTTTTGATCAGTTTCAATTGACGAGTTGATTTTGACCTGACCGTCTGCCGGTCTATCTGTCCGTTTGAACGCGCCGATCTTAGAGTCTACAAGAGCGTTCGGACTTGGTCAGAACATCCGTATATACCATAAGTAACTCTAGCTTATCTTTAATTTTGGATGCCGCTCCCCATTTGCACGATAGTCAATAAAAAAGTTTTTAATCAAGAAAGTATATACGGTTATGAATAGAAACTATAGAATGAAATTTCCCAAAATTTTGATACACCTCTCAAATTTCCCAGAAAGTGACGAATTTTTACGATAGAGTAAAAAAAATGTTGTTTGTAGATGCCCATAAATACTCAACAGAAATTGACAACCAAAATATTTTCCTATCAAAATAGGGAGGACTTCACTAAATTGAGGTGCTTATAATTTCTGCAATTTTTACCATAATGATGTGAGTATATTTCATATCGTTAAGCAATCCTGAAAATTTCAAAACGATCGGATCATAAACACCGAAGTTATACGACGTAGAATTTGCCGAAAACGAGCCAAAATTGTCTGTCTGTCGTTCCAACTGTTGCACCTTCCTAGATCCCTACTAACAGACTATAGAACAACGTATTTGTTAAAAGTGATGCATAAAATTTCTTATGCGACTTTGTGCATATTGCATGGACCCTCGGGTAAGGGTGGCTCCCAGTAAGTGAGATATCATCCCAAAGGTCCCCAAGCATTCCACCAAACATTATATTGATATTGAATTCATAAACATGTTGGATTTAGCTAGTTTCAGAGATATTCTCAATATCCAGATCACTCGGTTAGGCTCTCATCCAATCATTATTGGAGACCTTCTGATGTATCTATAAGACATCATGTTTCTTCAAGGTTATTGGCAATAGCAACCAAATGCTCAATGCCTGTGGCATAAAACATAATGCAACATTTGGCGTTGGGCCCAGAGAACAAAGTGTTATATGCACTTTATAAAATACCCGTCTGCAGTTGTATTTTGGCTAATGTTTTGTGCATTAATGAGGCGGGACTTTTCCGGCACAGACGAACAGCCGCCTTTAGATGCATTAAAATTCCAAGGCTGGGACTGAGGCTGTCCGAAAACTCTTAATGGACAAATTATGCGCTGCGAGGAGGTTTGTCCATTGTCTCAGGCCACCGATAGAGCATAGAGCCAAAGGCAATTGAATCCTAATGCTGCTACTGTCCAGTTGGTGCATTGCACCCGCGAACACTGCTCCATCCTCCTGTCTTCATAACGCGTACTGGAGGATTGCTCCGTCTTCCTGTCTTCATAACGCGTACTGGAGGATTGCTCCGTCTTCCTGTCTTCATAACGCGTACTGGAGGATTGTTAGGATTGAGTGTTGCACCAGTTGTCCATCATGCGACAAATTACAACTTAATCAAATCCTGCTCGGCCTGTCAGAGAGGACATTTTTATACCCTTGCTGGAAATAATCTCAGCTGGCAGACGCCAGCCGAGCCGGCACGGACCTTATTGATATATATCCGGAGAGAGTAGTGTCTGCTGGCAGAAATCAAAACACGCATAAATTGTATGCCCATGTCAATGTGTCCTGTGTCCTGTGTTGTGTGTCCTGTATCCTGTGTTGTCCTGCATGCTGGGAAGCCTTTTATCCGCCTGATAGCAGCAATAATGAGCGGAAATCGCACAAGCAGCAAGGAGACAACTAGACAAACCCAACTGAACGAACAACTGAACAATGCAAAAGAAACGCTGCGTCACGTACTTCCCCAAACCCCCAGTCCCAGACCCAGCCCCAGACCCAACCCCAACCAAATATGACTCCCGATTTCCCCATCTGTTTTCATTTCACTTTTCCGTGGAGTGTTTTTGTTGTTGTTGTTAGTTGCGGATGTCTCGCAAGTGCGCGAAATAAATGTGGGCATCATGTAAATTCTATCGCCCGACCGACCGACCGACCACCACATGGGGACAAAAGCTATTTGAAATGCCCGCTTATCGGAAGGGTTTTCGAAAATACATAAATTAATCCGAACAATTTTGTATACCCTGATCACAAAATGGGGAAAAATTGTATTATAGTTTAGTTGGCATATATCTAACAGGCAGAAGAAGATGTAGATTCTTGATCAGCTCCAAAAGCCAGGCAAACGGCGAAACTATTATAGCTATAGACACTTAATGATACCTAATGATACTAATTCGGAATAGAACTTGGTATGAAGTGTATATTAAGTTTGTTTAATGTATGTAACAGGCAGAAGGAGGCGTAGCAGACCCCAAGTATATATATTCTTGATCAGGATCAATAGCGGAGTCGATTTAGCCCTGTACGATTGTCTGTCTGTTCTTCTGTCTCATATGATTTTCGAGATTATAAGAACTAGAGATTTCAAACTTGGCAAACATAGCAAGCTCTGAGATTTCGATGTTACCACGCCCCCTTCGGCCAATAATCGATAAATTCGCTTTTCGATTAAATGGCCATACCTTTTGCATTTATAGAGCTATCGGCTCCATATTTGGTATATGGTGTAATGAATGTAAAATGCAGAATGGAATTTCCCAAATATTTGATACTCCACTCCAATTTCCCGGAAAGTGATGAAATGTGTATAGCTGCCACAAATTGTATGTAAGAGTTATGAAATTCGGTATGTAGGTGCCCATTGATACCCTACAGAAATTGGTTCCCTCTAAATTAAATAAGTGCCTATAATTTCTACAATATTTTTTAGTATATGTGTATGATTATGTCATAAAGCAATCCTGAAAATTTCGGAACGATTGGATACTTAATTTCGAAGTTATAAGACGTAGAAGTTACTGAGAACGGGCGAAAATGCTTTAGACAGGTTTTTTTTTTACTCGGGACTCGAACGCACACCTCGTGTTTGGTGGGACAGTGTGCTATCCACAGGTCCAATGAATGAAGTGACATTATTGGTAATCATAGATATATTTACGAATGATCACAATGATCAAGGGAAACCCTATAACTAGTGTATATAATATTTTGAGAACATTTGATTAGACTTTTGTTTCTTAAACATCTTTAAAATTTGCTTTATAAGTTTCGGTTATTAATTTTATTATTATATGGCCAAAATAACACTATCGTGTCAAAGTTTGAAGCACTATTTTCTTTTATTTCTACCTTCTTCACTGGGTGGATTTCAAATCCTTCGCCACAACTAAGTTTTTCTAGGAGGGTCATGCCTATCGACATGAGCGGGACTCGAACTCGCACCTCTTGTTTGGTGGGACTCGAACTCGCACCTCTTGTTTGGTGAGATAGTACACTTTCTTCTAGTCCACCGAGGCCCCAAGATTCGGTCATGATTATTATTATATGGTCATAACAACCCTATCGTGTCAAAGCCTGAAGCACTATTTTCTTTAATTTCTGGTTTCTTCACGCCACAACCTAGTTTTTCTAGGAGGGTCATGCCTATCGACATGAGCGGGACTCGAACTCGCACCTCTTATTTGGTGAGATAGTACCCTGTCTTCTGGTCCACCGAGGCCCCAAGTCATTATTATTATCATATTTCCATATCAACCCTACCGCGTCAAAGCCTGAAGCACTATTTTCCTCTTTTTTACGTGGGTGGATTTTAAGTCCAACGCGACAACCTAGTTTTAGACAGTGCGCTATCCACTGGTCCACTGAGGCCCCAAGTTTCGGTTAGTTCTGGAATTGAAACTGTTAGTAATTATCAACTAATCTGGCACCACTGTGCGCACTGTAACCATAGCCGGGGCTGCCAAACGCAATGAAACTGAAGCTGGAGGAGCTACGAACCATTGCAAGTTTTGCATAGATAGATATATAGATATATAGATATATGGTGTGTGCTCTTCGGCTGCGCTGTTGGCCTGGCCACAGATTGTTGTAACGGCCACAATAATAACAAGAACAACAACAACAATGACAATAATGATGAGCGTCGGGACTATCGAACGTTGTCGTCAGTCAGTTCATTGTTGTTTACAGCGTCCAACATTTACAACTAGCAGTGCTCTCCCAACACACACACAACACACACACACAGATACACACACAACACACACACACACAACAGCGGACCACCGAATGCAACAACAGACACAAGAAACAATGAGACAGAGACATCATCATCATCATCAAGCCGGAAGTGTGAATGGCTCGAGCGCGCGAGGTGGTCAGACAGGGGGCGCGAGAGAGACGACTAGATTGAGAGAAAGCCAGAAAGAAGAGAAGAGAAAGATGGCTGCTATGCTAGGAAATAGTTGACAGAGATCAACATGTTGAGAAAGAGAGAGCGACAGAGCAGGAGAAAGAGAGAGAGGGAGAGTGGGAGAGTGGGAGATAGAGCGTCAGTTTTTGGCCAGCAAACAGACCTGGCCGGGCCAACATTGCGTCCATTTCCGCAGTGTCTTTTAGGTTGGCGAGGCGAACGCGCGCGCTTTTCCCTCTGTTCTGTGATCTCGAACTGAAACAACGGCCAAAACCTAGAAAATTATATAGGAACAACAACAATAACAATCTAATGCCCCAACAACAACGCATACAGTCGAGCATCGAACGGCATCGGAACGGCAAAATCAAAAATTTCTTATTTTCATCTATATTTTTTTTAGTGTTTTCGTCGAGTTCTTAAGTGTTGTGCCGTCTCTTTGATTTCATAGTTATAAAAGTTTTGTTTTTTTTTTTTTTTTTGTGGGGCATTATATCGTTTTTACCGCCTGTTATCAATCGTAATCAAAAGAAAAATGTGATAAAGATCCTTTGACACGTGATGCAGCCGTACGCAGGCCTTGTGCCCGCCCGCGCCCGCGTCGCGAATTGCAGTAAAGACGATCGCAGGAATTGGAATTGATATATAAACAAGTATAATATCGCGAATACGATATTCGATCTATATGTGTTTTTTTGTGTTCTTTGAGAATGAGTACACGTTTTTCCATGCTCTTTCTTCGTATTTTCACAGAATTTCTCTGAATAGTTCTCAAAATATTTTCGATTCTTTTTTCTGTCTTTCTTTTCTTTTTTTTTTTTTTTGACTGTGTCAGTGTCCAGACGATTCTTCTTTTTAATTAACTCTACAAAGTAAATAAACGAAGCTGGCTAAATGGACGCGGGCCATGTGTTCCATGGGCTGCGGCAACTCGAGATATATTCAAAAATCCATAAGTTCTGAAAATTCAGAATTCTGAATTCTGAAATTTCACATGGCTTTTGTTTTTAACTTTTGCAATATGTATATGGTTTTTTTTTATGCGGTGCACATGGCACATGGTTCTTCGCCAGGAGTAGATAGATACTGACGTATCGGGTATATTGGGCCCAACACGGGCATGTTGGGCATGTTTGGCGTAGCAAGTACCACATTGCTCACTGTTCAATCACCCACGGTTTTCCGCCTTCGGCAAGAGCACTCCCATCCATCCCATACCATTCCATTCCATTCGCAAAGAGATCTTTTTTGTCTTTAGCCAGAAGATCTTACTGATTGTCGAAATGTTTTACGTACACACGATTTTAATTTTTCATTTTATTTTTATATATTTTATACAGTGCGATGTGGAAGTCCACGTCCACGTCCACGTCACGTCGTCGTCGCTAATGATGTTAGTTGTTGTTGTTTTATATCATTCACACATAGTTTAGAATGATATATCTGACTGTAGTCTCTTGTTTGTAAAAGTGTTTTAATACTCAGCCCCATTTGTTGTGGTGGCCCACTGTCTGCCTCCTAGGGGGAAGTTTTCATAAACCGATTGTTTGCTCCGACCTGATGGAGATGGGTTAATTATGCTTCGCAGCGTGTAGAATGGGAAAATTGTCTATGGAACTTATCGATACAGCATACGATACAAACAAGAGGTTCGAGTCCCCCCACCTAGGAAAACTAGGTTGTGGCGTAGGATTTGAAATCCAACCCACATAAAAATGTTTTTCAGTGAAGGAAGCAGAAATAGAGGAAAATAGAGCTTCAGGTTTTGACCCGAAAGGGTTGTTATGGCCATATAATAATAATAATATTTTCATTACAATTGCAAAAACTTAGACTTCAAGAAAAGCAAAATACCTCTCATATAGTTACTGATATTCCAGCATTTCAGTTCTTTCAATACATTGAGTTATTCCGTGCTCATCTGTAGCGTGTTTCCATTCTTTCCTAATTTATAATCCATACCTTAAAATTTCATCTTCCAAAAATATTATATTTTCGTATATACATCTGTTTGGGCATATGGTACTTTAAGAACTTAATCTTATGAACCTCAAACTGTCGTCTTGCTTTTGGAACTCATATTTTGATTTGTTAGCTGTCCCCACGATTTTTCTGATGCGATTCTCAGAGAATTCAGAGCACCGCAGTGTAAATCCCTATGTCCATGACATATCCATGATGCTCTATAAATATCGAAATGCTTCGATGTGCTCATTTTACTTGCCAATTCGTATTGTCCACATTTTTATATACTCTGAAAAATTGAAAATATGGGTATAAAAGTTTGTGCAAAAGTTTGGAACAGGCAGACCTAAAGCGTATATATTCTTGATCTGTCTGTCTGAACGCTCCGATTTTAGAAACCACAAAAGCTAGGGTGTTCAAGCCACCCATGAAGATCCGTATATACCATATGCAGATCAAGTTTGTTTTTAATTCGGCATATCACGCCCCATTCACCCGATAATCGATCAAATATACACAAATATTGCTTCAGGCTGTGACCTGGTATGGTTCTGATTGCCTTATAACAATAATAATAATAATTTGGTATATAGCGTAATGAATAGAAACTACTAACTGAAATTTCCAAAATTTTTGATACTCCTCTAAGTGACGAAATCTTTACTATAGAGCAATAAAATTTGGTATGTGAATGTCCATACAGAAATCGACATCCAAAATTTGTTTCCAATCTAAATATCTACGATATTGATCATTTGTATGTCTATATCTATCTATATCGTAAAGCAATTCTGAAAATGTCAAAGTGATCGGAACATAAACACCGAATTTTAACGACGTAGAATTTGCACTTTTGAGTTTTATAACTTCGGTGCTTATGATCCGATCACTCCAAAATTTTCGGGATTGATTAACGATATAGTCATAAATATATATACTGGAATACAAACCGTTGTGATAAGGATTGTTGAAATTATAAGCATTTATTTACTATGGGGACACCAATTTATAATGGAAAAAATTTTGGATGTGATTTTTTGCATAGTAACTTTGGGCACCCACATACCAAATTTCACGATTTCTTGCATTAAATTTATGGCTGCAATACACATTTCGTCACTTTCCGGGACAATGGAGGAGTGTATTAAAAATTGTGGGAAACCATATTCTGAATTTTGCATTCATGACCCCATATACCAAATATGGAGCCGATAGCTCTATAAATGCAAGAGGTATCGCCATTTTATCGAAAAACGAATTTATCGATTATCGTGCGAGGGGGCGTGGTATCATCGAAAACTCAGAACTTGAAATGTGTATTGTACATACCGACATTCATGCCCAGTTTCAAGTGTCTAGCTCGTATAATCTCTATGGCTCATTCTGCCCATTACATACATTTGCACAAAATCATTATACCCTTCATACCAATTTTCAATAGGGATCAGGTTATAAAAATTTTAAGATAGGAGCAATTTTTTTTATCTGTGTGTATCAAGCTATTCTAGCTGATTTGCACAATTGGAATCAGGGTATTTCGTATTCCAGCTCACTCGACTAGAGATTTCTTATTTTTTTGTCATACGTTGAGGAAAACCCAATTAGTCATTGAGAGATTCCCACTTCGGGAATTCGCAATGATGGTCTTTTTTCTTTCTTTTGAAAATCATATTTATGAGCATGTTTAAATTTAGACTCAGTTTGTTAACGCCTCAGTTTTGGGTCTGAAAAACAATTGGAAAAAGTTTAGAAATGGATGAGGAACACTTGAATCTGTTAGGCCTTATACAAGATAATTGTTTGGAGAATCTGGGAATACCTGGCGTATTTGAGCAACAGATTTGGCCTCGCCTCCAAAATATTTTGTTGAAATGTCAAGTGCAGTAGAGGAAGATGTCTGAAATCGATTCGATTTATAAACAACCACGGGGAGCTAGAAGCTGGAAATCTAACAAACTAAACAGACATAATAACAATAATAATAATAAGACTAATAAGAACAACATGTTGGAAACTTCTGTGAGTTGCTGTCAGTTTACGAAATAGGACCTTGGAAGCGATTCATAGTTTAGCTTTAGTTTATTTGAACTAGTTGATTTTGCCATTGATTTTCCGATCGAGTAACCCCATATAGACCGATCATTCACTGCAGTTGTAAAGTCTACGCGCGATTGACTTTGCCGTACATCGGATTTTCTTTATGGTTGCTCACGTGGGCGACTGCGAGATTTGTAGACGCATGTAGGAGTTTTTTGGTCTAGATTTTATTATCCGTACTATTCAGACTCGACAATTTGTTTATAAACATTGCAATTTTTAATTTTACGGTTCATTTTGCGCCCCAACTGTGTGAATAGAAATTTATTAAGAAACTCGTATTAGCCCCCGAGTTGCCTCCCCAAGTTCCGCCCAATTCCCCCCAAATCTCTCGGAATCTCTGAATCCCATGCGATTCACAGTGCTGAAAGAGTGTTTAATGCCACATTTTATTTATATGCTCGGAGTGTTTTTTATTTGTTTTGTTTCGTTACGAAATCTCAATGGTTCTCCAGCCTTAAAACTACCGCTAAAATAAATATTTCCACATTGGAGAATTGTGTGTAAAAATATTTCCAATTGCTTTTCAATAAACAAACCCCAAAGAGCCCAAAATGAAGAGAGAAGAGAGAACTCTGTGAAAATATTAAACAAATTTCGCACGTGTATTTGAACTCAACGCGTCCGCTGCTTTGATATAAGTTTGTATTCTTAATTTGATTTATACCCTGTCAATTCGCCCAGCAGTCGATGCTCCCTGCTGGAGTCCTGTTCAATGATCATACCTGTGCCCAGCTAAAACAATCGATTCGATTATAATATACAAAAAACCGCGAGAAATCATACGAAAACGAAAAGCCCAAATCGTAGAACTCTGCCAAAAATGCCAAGTTCTGTGAAAGGAAGGTACATAGCTCTAAAGTTTCGATCCAAACAGTCCAACGAGATCAATAAGATAATTCAGCCCAATCTGACCGAACAGCAGGAATATCGGCTGAACTTCAACTTCTCCGTCCCAATCAATGTTCAAGCTGATCCGCAGCCGATGATGGGCTTGCCGCGCAAAAGAAAGAACTCCAAAACCGAAGCCTCCAAATACTCCGAATACTCTAACGAGAGAATCCATCGATAGAGCAACTGCTCGATTCAATCAGCCAAGACGAATGAATGATAAGATAAGCCAATCCCAGGCCGAACTCCAGAACTCCCCCTCAGATCCGATTATACCAAAAGATAAAACGAAAACAGAGCCACACACCAAGTGAGTTTTCGTAAACACTTTGCGAGCTCTGTTTAACAAACCATGTTAGATATATTTCGTGGATTGAAAAACCTTGTAAAGGTCAGTCACGTTAAAACCGATTCGATAGTATTCCGCCTGCACTACTCAATAACTGTGATGATTCTGATGTCATTTTCGCTAATTATAACCACACGCCAGTATGTGGGAAATCCAATTGATTGTGTACACACTAAAGATATTCCAGAGGATGTACTCAACACATATTGTTGGATACAGTCGACGTATACGCTCAAGAGTTTATTTTTGAAAAAGCAAGGCGTCGGGGTGCCATATCCCGGTATTGGTAATTCCGATGGTGATCCAACCGACAAAAAGCATTACAAGTACTATCAATGGGTGTGCTTTTGCCTATTTTTTCAGGTGAGTGTCCCAAGCAGACGCTTCCACAGCAGCTTGAGGGCTTATTTCCATTCAATATTGTCAATCAATTAACAAAAAATGTAATTTTCAATTTCATTATTAACACATTTTGAAGATAATACGCGAAATTCAGATACACCCTTGATAGATTTATTAAATTTGGTATGTAGGAGCCCATAAACTGTGCCAAAAGTAGCATCCAACATTTTTTTCATCCTAAAACGATCGAACCTAAATTTAATAATGATCCCTCCTTAATTTCTTATCATAAAGAATCGAATTCAAGAATATATATTCATGACATAAACCAATCGTGAATATTTCAGAACCTTCGGATTATGAACACCGAAGTTATACGTCTCAGAATTTGTCGAAAACGGGTCAAAATGACTAAAGGTGAATAATGCATTATGTCAAGGGGCACGAAATTTGACATTTTTAATGCCACGCCCTCATCCCCGCAGGTCAAAAAATGTGTAAACAGGTGTAATATTCTATTTTAAAGCAAGATCTTCAACAAAAGTATGTTTCGTACTCACACTCAATATCATCCAAATATTGTCCCCCCTAAATTTAATAAATGTGCAGAAGTTTGTAATGCATAGAAGAAAGTATCGTAGACTTTACCTCCAAAATGATCGGGAGGAAAAAAGAAATCGATTGGGCTTTGTACATCTGTCTGTCTATATGTCCTTTAGCTTTTGAGCAATCTTAATGGTACTTAAACCTCTTCAACAGTTTTTAAACGGAATTAGTTTTGTAACGCCTTCTGCTCTGGACTTACATTGTTCTAATACGTTCCAACATGGAGGGTCGTTTCATCAAAGTCATAGTTAAGGTGAGCGTATCCCTCTAACCAGGAGGTAGTGTAGTGTAGTGTAGTGCTGCAACCTTCCTGATGGTAAGGCTGGAAGCTTTAGAGTTAGACCTGCTATTGGCTTCATTCAAGGATAACTCAACGCCAGTAAAAGCTATAATATGTGATACAACCTATAAAAAGCCCAGTCTACGAAATTATGTATCTTACGTATCTTGGCCAGGAAATGGGCAGGGCACTCACCTTCAAGGCTCAAATATTGGTAGCAACTTCAATATTGGGCTACGGCAGATCTTGAGTACGGCTTCTATTTCCAATCGAAGAATATGGGGAGGTTCTAGAAATGAGCCATGATAAATAATTAGAGGCTGTTCCTGGTTTGTGAGAAACTGTATGCTCCGCAAAGACCTAAAATTCTACTCAAACCGAGACATGGACTGTCTACGCATTTATACCAAATTTTAGACATACTCAAATACTTATCGTATGGTAGGTCCTATAACTTCGGTACGATGATTCGATGAAAATATTCGGATAACTAAATGACCTACTCATAAATATGTTATACATCTTTAATTCAAAATAATTGGGGTGAACACGAAGTGTTGCATCGTTGTAGAGGAGACATTTCAAAAGTACTCTCCTGATTTGACAATAACCGTCACAATAAAGAGCATTTGTTTTGATTATACTCTTTAGACACTAAAATACACCTGAAGAAATACCATAAATTCTGCAACGTTCCAATGATTTTCGTAGTCAAGGTTTGGGGTCTTGATCTCCTTGCAAATTAGAATCCATACAAATTGTTGTTGGAGTGGCTGAAATTCTGCATCGATGCAATACTTCGTGAACACCCTAAATATATTAAAAATGATAGAGTTTATGAATATTTGTCAAATTTTCGTAAGATAAGATTAGATTATATAAGAATAATAACAAATTTTGGATGATACTTTCTGTATAGGCACTATGAGTACATGCACTGTTATACTTTTATAAATGGAAAGGTGCTTCAAAATCTTGCGAAATTTGATTAAGCAGTTTATATTCACAACCTCATATGTCAATTTTGGAGTCAAGAGCCAAGATAAATGCAAAAGTTATGGCTATTTTTATCGATTTTTGGGCGAACAGCGCGTGGTACCATCGCATTTGGTATTCATGTCAAGTTTAGAGTCTTTCGCTTCAACAGTCTCCGAGATCAAAGCGATCTTGCAGTCGGAGAGACAGACATGGCTATATCGTCTGCTGACCAAGAATATACGAATGAATGAATGTTGCATAAATTCCAAAAAAAAAAACAATATACACTTCTCATTTTTCAAAAATTTAAGAACATAAAATTTGATAAGATTCTAAAACATGATATTCACAAGAAAATTAATGGTTCGAAATTAATGGTTCTTTTGATGGTTCTTTTTAATATTTTGTGGAGTAATTAATTGATAGATTGATATTTAACAATTATTATATACAGTGAAACCACTCCACAATGGACACTCTCATAAGTGGACACCTACCTTTAATGGACAAAACTTGAGAACTGGGAAAAAAAACATGTAAATGAACCTCCCATTAGTGGACACCTTTCAATAATGGACAAATTTCGGGCGACCGTCGCGTTTCGTGGGCCAGTGTGCTATCCACTGGTCCACTGAGGCCCCTTTAACAACTATCATATATTAATATTTATACCATTATTTCGATTGAAAATTGGTATGAAGTGTATAATAAGTTTGTGCAAATGTATGTTACATGCGGAAAGAGGCGTGGCAGAACCCATAAGGTATATATCTCCTTGATTAGTATCATAGCCGAGTCGATTTAGGCTTGTCCGTCCGTGTGATCGCATTGATATTCGAGATTAGAAAAGTAGTTGGGATCAGGGTATTCCGTAGTCGAGCTTACTTGTTTTTAATTTGGGTTCGGTATGTCTGTAAAGATACTCCCATGGATTCCGCAGCTTATAAATACTTAAGATTAATGTCTTATTAATTGCACCATGTGGATCGAGGTAACCCGTGAGTCGCCCTAGTGGCGCTACCCGATTACACAATAATATATCTTCTGACAAACAATGTACAAATATTAAATGTATATTTTTATCACACGTGTGTCATAGTCGTATGGGGAGGGTGGTGGGGATGCCCCGACTCGATTCGTCTCGGTTCGGTTCGTCGAGTTTCTCGGTTAGTAGTGTCACAACAATTATAGGCGTCGCCGCCGAAGTCACCCAAATAACTATAAATAAATTTATTATGGTATTCTCCCTGCTTAATGACGCGTCGACGGAATATCTATAATTTACACGTTTTTTCGTTCTTCTTAAATTCTGGATTTATTAATAAAAGCGACGGATGCGACCTGAAATCAAATACAATGCAGCCAAACAACCAGAATTTCTACATATATTATACCCAATATACGCCACTCATGTCCATTGTCATTCCCATTCCCATACCCAAAACCCATACCCACTCCAATTCGTACACCCATAATATATAGTCTACTACAGGCATAAGTAATAAAATGCCACAAAAGACAAGATAGAATCTATTGGTAGGTTCTGGATAGATAGCATCCACACGACTTCAAGATACTTTTTATCATATGTGTTTATGTAATAATATGTATTTCTTAACTAACTGCGGATTTTTATTTACTTTGGAGGGACATTCGGGGTGTTCATGTAGTGTTGCATCGTGGCAACGTTGCAGAATTTCAACCACTCCAGCAACAATTTGTAAGGGATCTCTCAATAGGGTAAAACTCGAGCAGTTGACAACTGATAAGTAGTTTCGTCGTGTACTCAAAATGGGGTGTTCAGTGTGGCAAACAATCTCTTTTGCAACGATGCAACACTACGTGAACACCCGAAATATATTTGTGGACAATTTTGTAATGCATTGAAGTAAGCGTCGAATATCCCTAATAGTCAAAGGAGTCGATTTGAACATGTGCGTCAAGCCTATGATCCGAATCTTCTAAAATTTGGTAGATCAATAGATAATAAGAAGCGCCTTTTGGGTTTATATTGGACAATTTTTCTCCTGATAATTTAGAAAGTAACTAACGACGTCTCCTTCGGTGTATTACAGACATTAGCACAAAGTGAATAGACTTTTTCGGAATAGAGAAAATGACATAAACAAACTGCAACTGAAAAAGCTTTTATGTAATGTGTAGCCCGATTTTAATGCATCCGAAAATACGCCCGGTCTGTTGTAGGGCCTATAATTGTCAGTAAGCAGGGCAGCTATCCATCATCTGTCGATCGGTGATCGATCGTGGCCGCTAATGGGTCGGCCATTAAGTTAGACAATGCAGCTATAAAATTTATATTGATTTTGAAATTGATTTGAATTCTGAGTCTTCGGTCTTCGGTCTTCGGATCGTCGGATGGATGAAGCGTTCCCCTCAGATATGTCAAAAATCGGAATTTCTTTCGGCATAGCTGGATATTTATTGAAAAGGGAAAGACACACACATAAAAATAAAATAAGAAAAGAAAAGAAAAGAAAAGAAAATAACAAAATAATAATAATTATTTTGGCCAAATGCCAGCGCAATGCTCTAGGAACTATCTGGATCGGGCGGTAAAGAGTGAAAGGAATGCGATTGGGATGGGTTGCTTTGGTTTGCTTTGGTTTGTTTTCCGAGTGGGAGACGGGTTGGCAGCGTGACGCCGACGTTGCCCGGACTCCCACCCGAGTTGCATGGACATGTGTTTATATTTGACTTATGTGGTTTTATTTTTGTCCGTGCGATCCGGGTGTGGGCAGCCCAAACGGAATACCGGGATCGGCCGACAAAAGGCAAGCAACAAGAGGCAAACATCCAACATGCAACAGGCACACTCCCTGTCCGTCCGTCTTTCCGTCCGTCCGTCTGCCATATTTGGGAATTAGTGTATTTATCTCGAACGAGTGAAAAATTTCAATTATGGTGTTGATATTAGCAATCCCTTTCATCCCCACCCCAAGCAAGTGTTATCCGTTGACTCGGATCAATTGCTTAATCCACAAATATTTTCGGAGTCACAGATCCCATAAATGTATTATCAAAACAAATTAGGTAATTTATACAAATAACCAGTAAGGAAGGATTATCTTCAGCGCGCCGAAGATTTCATACTCTTTTCGAAGTTACAGCGCATAAAATTTTCGGATATTAGAGACATTTGCAAATTTCAAGTCACCATTCAACTCCACGCGGACTCGAACCAGGGAGCCACCAATTTGTATATATAATTGAATCGGAGTTCGGCGCATCATAAAACATTAAAAAAAGAATCGTATAAGTTTAAGGAATATAGTACTAGTCGGTTCATCATAAAACATTAAAGAAAGAATCGTGAAAGTTTAAAGAATACTGTAGTCCGATCCTTATTAAATTTGTAAACTTTCAATCCAATATGATGAACGATCGGACGAACAGCCCAACAGACGGACAGACATAGCTAATTGTGAATGCAACTTTTCTACGATGTTTCCTTCAATGCAAGTGAATATACCAGTTTCTTCAAAAAGATTATTAAAATAAATTTTTTTGGGTTCAATTTTGTAGTTTAACATTTCTTTGAAAGATGGTCCCACTGGAAAATATCTATTACATGTTAATTAGCAATTTGTCGGTAGTGACATTGTCCGAGTTTTGAGTACTTGGCTTTTTCTTATGGACTTCTTCGCCTTTTGCTTTCGATGTCTTAAATCCTAAAATACATTATACATATATAATAACATATTATCTATATGAAATCGATTGGACCCTGTTTCTGTGCCGATCTGCGCGTGTGTCGATCTGTAAATATGGAAACTTGTTTCTTAATATCGTAAAGCAATTCTAGTAGCCTTCTTTTATAAAATCACTGCACATTTGTCGGAACCGGCCGGATCGAACAACTTTATCACATAGCTGTCATAAAATTAAAGTCGGTCTAACCCATATTTCCTATGAACTATGTTTCGTGGTTATCAAAAATCGATTTTCCAGATACTAGGTTGAAATTTATATACCAATTATATACAATAGTTTGCTGGATTCGAATCGATTACCATCGAATTCCAAATAATCTTTGTAATCGAGTGACTTGTGAATTTATCCATTCCCTATCTTCAATTGAGGGGCCGCGGTGGATCAGTGTATAGCGCACTGTCCTGCCAAACAAGAGGTGCGAGTTCGAGTCCCGCTCATGTCGATAAGCATGGACCTTCCTAGGAACACTAGGTTGTGGCGTAGGATCTGAGATCCACCCACATAAAAAAAAGTTCTTTAGTGAAGGAAGCAGAAATAGATGAAAATAGTGTTTCAGGCTGTGACTCGATAGGGTTGTTATGTCCATATAATTATAATAATAATCTTCAATTGACTCCTTGCTCTGTGACCCAGTAGTGACATTTTTATACCCTGATCCCATTTGGGAAATAAGGGTAAGATAGTTTTGTTTGAATGTGTGTAACAGACAGAAGGAAGCCTGGCAAACCCCATAAAGTATATATATTCTTGATCAGCATCAATAGCCGAGTCGATATAGCCATCGCGGTCTGTCCGTCCGTCCGTTTGAACGCGTCCTTTTTAGAGAATATTAGAGCTAGAGACTTCAAACTTAGCCTGAAGATGTGAGTATACCATAGGCAGATGAAGTGTTCAGCAATTGATGATACCACACCTTCACACGATAATCGATAAATCGATTTTCGATAAAATGGTCAAAACTTTTCTATTTATAGAGCCATTGACAACAAATTTGATATATGGAATTATGATGAAAAACCGCAGTATGTAATTTCCTAAAATTTTTATACACCCCTTCATTTCCCCGGAAAGTAACAAAATGTATTTAGCAGCTACAATTTGTAGGAAAGAGTAGTGAAATTTGGTATATAGGTGCTTATAGATGTTATGCAGAGAGTGGCATACAAAATTTTCTTCCATCCTAATTTGGTCCCACCTAAAGTAAATAAGTGCCCGCAGCGCCGACTTCAGCACACGCTGTCTAAGGATATAAGTGTGCATTTGCGAATGTAAAGGTATTCCTCGACTGTGCTTAGGGTATCCGACTGTCGAGCACTCTATCTTGTTGTTGTCATCACCATTGCAGTTGCTGCAGTTTCCTCATTTATTGCACTAGCATTTTTGCGAGGTTTTTATTGCAATTTGAACGCTTGCCAAATTGCATTTCACACACACGCATGCGATGCGTAGGGGCACACGCCCCTGCCACGCCCCTGCCACGCGCTGCCCTTGCGCCCGCCAGACTCCGAGAGCACCCTATGACCAGCCAACTGAGGCCATCACCCACAAAAGATGCGGCTGTTGTTTCTGCCGCTGTTGCATGTCGTCGGGCCAAGCCAATTTGCACCACTGAAGGAGCCCGATATCTGGGCAGACGGCAGACAGACAAACAGACAGACAGAAGACAGACAGAGGGCAGACAAAGACAGACTGAGGAAAACAAATATAATTTAACCATGGGAAATATGTGATCCTTGGGACCAAAGACAAGATACCCTTGAAAGATAATAAATATCTGTAAGAAAATATAAATATTTTTAATTTTGTTTGAGGATTGTGTGGGGAAAATGTGTATATCGATAAGAAAATCTACAACTTAAGATATTTATAAAAAAAACTTATAATCAAATACTTTGCGGAAATTTAAATTATAATACAAAAACCATTAAGAAAGCTCGAGTCGACGGGGCTTGCTACGAGATACCCTGATCCCCGTTGTGCAAAACAGTTCTAGTCCAGTGAGCTCGACTACGAGATACCCTGATCCCAGTTTTTCATAATACCGTTACATACATGCATACACATACAATTATACCGCCTATGGGCTATGGGGGACCTTTTACACTCTTTTGCAAATAACTTCTATGCTCATTATCCAATCGCTTTGAAATTTTCAGTATGCGTTAGAAACACATTTCAAAATAGGTGTATTGCCGAGAGGGAGCGTGGCATTGAAAATATCAGCGAAATTTTGTGCATTATCTATACGAACTCACATGCCAAATTTCGTATCACTAGCATGAATAGCTTAGCCGCCAGTTGACATAAGGCATTTTCCACCTTTTGCCATTTTGACCCGTTTTCAGTAACTTCTAAGTCATATTACTTCGGTGTTGATGATCCGATCGTTCTGAAATATGCAGGATTGCTTCGTAATATAGTCGTGATTTTCCCATATTCAAACCATTAAGATACATAACAAGTTTAGGAATCATAAGCACTTATTAAATTCATGGGGACCATATTGGGATGGAAAAAAAATTGGATGCCGCTTTCTGCATAGGCTCTATAAGCAACCATTTACGAAATTTCATAACTCTAGCCTAAAATTTGCTGCTAGACATAAATGGAAAATGGAGAGGTGCATCAAAATTTTGGGAAATCGAATTCTGCACTTTCCATACATGATCTCATGTATCAAATTTGGTATCGATAGCAAAAGTTATGGCCTTTTTAACGAAACCCGTTTTTAACGATTATCGGGCGAAAAGGGCGTAACATCCGATATTAAAAAATTAACTTAAGCGTTCAAACAACTCGGTTATTGCTCCTGATCAAGAATATATATACTTTATGGGGCCTGCCCCGTCTCCTTCTACCTGTTACAAACCTTTTGACAAACTTATTATGCCCTTTTTATCAATTTTAAATTGCAATCAGGGTATAAAAAAGGTTTATAAATGGAGGAAAAATATGAATTTTTTAGATTCGATAAATTTCCAATTTTATGTCGGCTATCGAATATAATTTTTGGGAGCCTCTTGGACCAGTGGATAGCACACTGGCACGCCCAAAAAGACGTTCGAGTTAGGCATGACCCTCCTAGAAAAACTAGGTTCTTCAGTTAAGGATGCAGAAATAATGGAAAATAGTGCTTCAGGCTGTGACTTGATGGGGTTTTTATGGCCATATAATAATAATAGTCAAATATAATTGTAAGCCGACTGATTCGGATTCATGTCCAGGGTAATTTTAAGCGACGATTCTTTGCCAAATTTCCGACGGACGGATAGCCTGACTTTAGTTTGGCTCCTTATGAAGCTGCAGGTAACCTTTGAGGATATATGATGCTTCCTGCAATGTCTTACAAGATATCATCATACAGTCAACATAGTGGAAACCATACCTGCCGTCCTATGGCAATAGCTAGGGTATGTCAAGTGACCAAATGTTTGACTCAAAGACTCGGGGTTATAGCGATTCGCATGGGGCCAAGAGGCAAATCAAACGCATCATTTGACTTCCGGCAAGGCGTTGCAAGCTGTGGGCTCCATTTGCTCCAGTTGTTCATTTGTTTTGTTGTCGATGCTGTTGTTTTTGTCATTGTTGTTGTTGTTGGTGTTGTTGTTACTATTGCCAACATAAGGCGTTACAATGTTTCACAGATGTTGGCCAGCTATAGAACTATAGAACTATAAAACTATGTATGCGGCGATGCCAAATATTTCAATTCTTCATTCGTATTGTTGCAACAGACACCCAAAATAATGCAAAATTTTTGAGGCACAAGCACGTAGTTCCCCGCCTCCAGGCGCCTTCTGGCACACTCCCGTGCCCCTACCCGTGCCCCTACCCGTGCCCGTGGCCGTTTCCAGTGCCATTCTTATCCGGGATCCCGCACTCATGCCCATATCAACCAATTCAATTGGCAGTGCCCGCCCGATGACGCTTGAGTTCGCATAGCTCAATAGATGGATATAACTTATTTTAGGATTTGCCAAAGGCCAACCCTAAGCTAAATGCCAAAATGAAAATGGAAATGGAAATGGAAAAGCGACGCATGTTATGACGAACAGAACATAATGGTTTGCCGATGAGCGGATCGGATCGGAACGCAACGCAATGGTATCGTTTTTATTTAAAGACAGAGAAATAGACGGAGAAACAGAAGGAGACGGAGACAGAGGCGGTGGAGGAGGTGGAGGAGTTGGGGCAGTCGTCGTCGTTTGGAGACCATGAAACCGAAACTGAACTCTCACCTCGTCCAACTAAGCCATTGTCTGGACCAAACAGCGACCACAGTGGGATTACCACCTGCCCACATGAACGAAATGATGCTTCCAAAGAAAACATCATTTGCACAGATGGACAAGACAAGTTATTACTAATTTGTCATCGGAACACAGAGGACATAAATAAATGGTCGAGAAATGTCGAAAATAATCTATATAATTGGGCAAGATTTAGGTCTTTGCCACACTGTCTGTAGAATTTATTATACAATATTAAACACTTTGCATAAGATATCAATGTCTGGCATTTGAGATTTTTTTGTTTTCTTTTCTTGTCTTTTGACCACCGTCCAAATTGTTAATGGATCAGAGATCAGAGCTAATTGTTTGGATGGCCTGCCTATAAATTCTTTGTAGATTCGGTAAAAATTAGCAAATAATTAATACATGACATGCATGAGTTGGACCGACGCATTTGGTAAGGTCCGACAAAGTCAGTCCTAAGTATAGCATATAATGTCTTTGGCATTGCTAGCTGGAATTACCAGACACGACTGGCTATATCTATATATCTATCTATAAGAAAACAGCTGGCGATTGTCACTTGTCAAATTTAAGCGCTTTTACGACAAATCCAATGCGACAGACGCCCACACTGTGGGCCAACAGCTAACTCACCTTTATGGACATCATCATATTTATAAAGCGAACGTTCTCACTTATGCTCACTGCTCCTCACTCACTCTTCACACACTTCTTTGTCTTTTGCAGGCAATCTTATTTTATACACCAAGATGGCTGTGGAAATCTTGGGAGGGTGGCAAGATTCATGCGCTCATCATGGACTTAGATATAGGCATTTGTTCCGAAGCCGAGAAAAAACAAAAAAAGAAATTACTTTTAGATTATTTATGGGAAAATTTAAGGTAACCTCATTAAACATCGAAAACAACTAACTGCAGCTAATTAATCTTATGCCCCTCCCACAGATATCACAATTGGTGGGCGTACAGATATTACGTGTGCGAGCTGCTCGCCCTCATAAATGTGATAGGTGAGTAATACTACTAGAACTTGATCGGATCTGAACTGAACTGATCCTATACACCCAACACCCAACAACTATTATCTACATATTATAAATAAATATGCTCGGTTTAATCATACACCATACTATGATATACCATATATATATTAGTTTAGGCGCGTATCTTCCATGTACCATATACATACGAGGTGTGTTCAAAACTTAAGGTGAGTTTTGCTAATTTTGCGGGCAACGTATTTTGGATTATTCATTTTTTGTTTGTTATATTGGTACATTCCTTCCGAACATCTGTACCAAGTTTCAAGTGTATATCATTTTTCGATTGATTGTGAGAGGCGTTAGTGTTATAAGTCAAAGGATTTGCACCGAATTTTGTGTAAAAAATAAAATTAGGTGCTCCGAAACACTAGGAATGTTGATAGTTGTAAACGGTGAAACTGTTCTGGGTAAAAAAAATGCTTACAAATGGTTAGAACTCTTCGAAGATAGCCGGGAAGATGCCAATGACAAGCCTCGTTCCGGACGCCCAAGCGAAAACGTGAAGAAAATTGTTTTGGAAAATCTTCAAATCACTCTCAGAGTAGTTGCTGAGGGTATCGGTATATCGCTTGGATTGTGCAATGGAATTTTTCTAAAGTTTTGGACATGAGATCTAGATCAGCGAAATTTCTACCGGAATAGCTAATTTTTGACCAAAAGAAACGTCGCGTGACATCAACGACGACTCAGATTTACTCAAAAAGTAAGTTATATCGAAATCAAAGCCAAATCGTCCCAATGGAAGAGCCCAGGTGAGCCAAGACCGAGAAGAGCACGTCAAGTTTGATCGAATGTCATAGATTATCGTTTATAAATAGTTTATCGATTACCATGGGGTGGTGCATCATAAGTTCTTATCGTATGATCTTACGGGCAATAAACAGTATTGTCTGAATGTTATGCGCCGTTTGAGAGACGCGATACGAAGAAAGGATCCAGAATTGTAGAAATTCAATTCATGGCTTATTATAATTATTATATGGTCATAACAACCCTATCGGGTCACAGCCTGAAGCACTATTTTTCTATATTTCTGCTTCCTTTACTGAAGAACTTTTTTTTACGTGAATGGATTTTAAATTCTACGCCACAACCTAGTTTTTCTAGGAGGGTCATGCCTATCGACATGAGAGGGACTCGAACTCGCACTTCTTGTTTGGCCGGACAGGAGGTCCCACCGAGCCCCCATTCTCGTGGCTTTTGCATGACGATAATGCCCCTGCCCCTGTGAACTTTTCTTGTTCCCAATTCCAAAGAGACCTCTGAGAGGACGGAGATTTTTTCGATAGCAAAAACTTATGACTCACAATCAACAAATAATGCTATTCACTTGAAACTTGGTACAGATGTTCGGAAAGAGTGTACCAACATAATAAAACCAAACGAACAAAAATTGATAATCGAAAATACGTTTCCCGCGAAATTTGAAAATCCAACCTTACTTTTTGAGCACACCTCGTATATACCTATGTATATTCATATATATACGTAGTATCTTTGCGTTATTCACTTATTCATTTTCTGTGGAAAACTCAATGACGAATTTTTATCGACTGACCGACCGAATGAAGCCGCATGAAAATAAACAAATTTTGCTGATTGGGGAGGCTGGAATCTGCCTGCAATTTGCCGCGTGCGCCGAAAATGAAAATCTGGCTAAATAAGTAAATATCGGGGGAAAAAAGAGAAATAAACACGTTCTATAGAGACTCGAAAACCGCACAGATATACATAGATGTGCACTATAATGATTACAATGATCAGACTAATTGAATCAGGAAGTTTAATGGGGTGAATAATGCGCTGCGCTCAACGAACTTCAGCACTTTCCGAATAGAAAAATTGTTATTCATGCAATTCATGAAATCGATTAAAAATATAATTAATGCGTCGATTGAGCTAGAAAATTCAAATCATACAGCGAGAGATGTATCCATTGATCTGATTGCGAGTTACGCATAGTTAGCATATATCATAGATAATGATATAATAAACTAATTCCCAGCAGAAGTCTATATATTTTCGAACGAACCTCGTCGTATTGCGAAATAAGAATTAAAATATTTTTCGTTTTTGGGAATTTACAATGAATCCCCGCTAAGCAGGGGCACCAAATTCAACGAGAATAAGGTCAGTGAATCTTTGACTGTACTCTTTTCCGATTTATCGCTTGATATCTTCTGCTCTCCTCTCTTTCGATATATGTATATATCGAAAGCGAAACACAGGCAGCAATGAACCCATAAATTAGGGCAATCAATTTTACATATCTTCTTCTTCGTGGGGATAAACACTGCGTATATATGATGATATATTGTATGAATTAATTTTATATTTAATATACCCATAATTATTGTACTTTCCTATCTGTAGGTCAAATGTTTCTTATGAATCGATTTTTCGATGGCGAATTTATGACATTTGGCTTGGATGTGATAGATTATATGGAGACCGATCAGGAAGATCGCATGGATCCAATGATTTATATATTTCCCAGAATGACCAAATGTACATTTTTTAAATATGGTTCAAGTGGGGAGGTGAGTAGTACTTATACCCATAGTGGTTTTGGTCAAAATTTCTCAACTCCTTTTTTCACAATTTACAGGTGGAGAAGCACGACGCCATTTGCATTTTACCATTAAACGTTGTAAATGAGAAAATTTACATTTTCCTTTGGTTTTGGTTTATATTATTAACGTTACTCACATTATTAACGCTAATATACAGGGTGGTTATTATATTCTCACCTCGAATGAGGGTCTATTTATTTCGAATGCGATTTAGGTAAGTGCTCGCTGGACACATATTATACGATATTTTCCGATATTAATCTGTTTTGTGCAATTTCAGGTTAGTGCGTCGAGACGCTATTGAAATAATCGTTCGTCGTTCCAAGATGGGCGATTGGTTTTTGTTGTATTTACTAGGTGAAAATATAGATACAGTTATATTTCGTGATGTTGTACAGGACTTAGCGAATCGTTTAGGACATAACCAACACCACAGGGTGCCTGGATTGAAGGGTGAAATACAGGATGCATGATATTGGGAGTATTAGTAATTAATACAAAATGCAAATTGTCGTCTCTATATAATAACAACAATAATAACAACAACAACATCATTCATAGCAACCGCAGCAGTTGCTTCATAAAAAAAAATTAAAAAAAAAAACGTATCTTACAAATACAACCAAAAAAACTATCGCCAATGCAAAACACATCGAAGTCATAAACCTATCATGGATGCCAGTCATCGCCAGAAGTAGATGGAGAGTATAGTCGATAACGATAACGCGATAACGATTACTCCGACACGGATAGAACGAAAAAAAAAAAAAACTAATAAAAAAGAAAAAAACACACAACGAATGTAAGCGGAATAAACTTAGGAGAAGGCAAAATAAGGAACCGAAACAACCGAAAAAGGACAACTCGGAGGATAAACAATCAGATCAGATGCAGCAGTGGGATCAAGGAGGGCCTAGCTAAGAACCCAAGGACACTGCGGACAGCTTTAGGCGGGTCCAATGGATACAAGTTTTGAATTATAACCGAACTAGAAGTTGTTGCCCAAAGACAAGAGAACAAAGTGTGTGCAAAAAAAAAAAAAAAAAGAAAGGAGAAACAAGAAGGAAGACGCGAAAACACCAAAAAAGAACATTAAAGGAGAACTCAAGGAGAACTCAATGAGAACTCAAGGAGATCTCAAGGAGAACTCAAAGAGAACTCAATGAGAACTCAAGGAGAACGGAAGTTAATGTTGACACTCTCTCCCTCGCTGACACGCCCACATGCACATTCATACATATAAATCAGACACACGCATACACACACACACAAACACACCGACGCACACATACCCTGCACCACGCGTCATTACTCATACGCCACCACGCCCCCTCGGTAGACGCCATCACACAGCCCCGCACTTTGCTTGTCATGCAGCAGCCAAACCAGACGAAGCCGAGACGATCAATTGCATTTTGTAGAAACGACAACAACAACCAATACAACAACAACAACATCAACAACAAAAACATAATCATCGACAAGCACTAACAACAATGCGAATGCAACAACAACAACATTCAACGAATTGCAGCAACAATAAAAACAACAACATGATCTGCAACTGTTTCAAAGCGGAAACGGAAACAGAAACGGAAACGGAAACGGAAAGAGAGTAGCAGCTCGGAAATCAAAGCTCAACACGCTTGCTCTCTCTCTCTCTCTCTCTGTCTGTCTCTCTGTCTCTCTCTCTCGCTCTGTCATCTAGCAAAAACACAAAAACCAAGAGTGAATAAGGGTACATAGGATAGTGTTAAGAGAAAGTCAAAAAAAAAAAAACCAAAAAGAAAACCAAAAAAAGAAAAGAGGCAGAAGAAGAAGAAGAATGAATCAAATGCAGGCAAAAGAAACAGAAAAGTTTAATTAAAGTACATAAATTCAATTAAAGCAACTTATTATTGAAGCAAAAACCAAAAAACCAAAAAAACCCGAAAATAAAAAATGATATCTTGAAGTGTTCATGTATTCGATTGTAGGTTAACTAAGTACAGCATATATGAATTATTCTCAATACATATATATATGGATATATATATACATATATATGTATATATAAGTATATATAGTATATTTATTTATATATAACTATATATATATACATATATATATATATATATATATATATATATATTATATATAATGTATAGATACATATTTATAATTAAAAAGAACAATTTTTTTTTCTAATTTTAAGTATTTGTATTACCCCCTAATAAAAGAAGAAGAAGAGAAATACACATAAACCACATACGAAATTATCAAAAAAAAGAAGAAGAAAAAATCGAAAGAATGAAAAAATTAACCATTTTGTAAGCAAAATAATGAATTGTAAAGAAGAAGATGATGAAAGAGAAGAGGAAGCAGCAGAAGAACGACAAAAAATATCAGTAAATATCAGCGACAGTTCAGTAAATGGACATTATATAATATAAAATAAATAATACAAAAACAAGCATTAATATAATATATAAAGAAAAGTCGAGGATTATTACATTTACATACATAATTACATACAAAAAAACATACAAAGTTTAATTAGATCAAATTATAGCGCGCATCATTATATAACCAAAAGAAAAGAAAGGAAAAGAAAGGAAAAGAAGGGAAAAGAAAGGAAAAGAAAAGAACCGAAAAGAAGAGAAAATAAAAGAAAATAAATGAAAGAACCGAAATGAAATGAAGCGATTACGAAAAGAAAAGAAAAGAAGGGAAAAGAAAAGATAAGAACCGAGAAGAAAAGATAAGAAGGGAAAAGAAAAGAGCCGAAAAGAAACGATTACGAAAAGAAAAGAAAAAAGAAAAGAAACGGAAAGAAATATAAAAGAAAAGGAAAAGAAAAGCAAAGAAAAAGCAAAGAAAAAGCAAAGAAAAGCAATGAATACAAAATGAAATTCAATGAAAAAAACATAAAAAATACGATAATACTTTCGGTATTGAAGGCAAGAAAATACACTAATGGAGCATATTTTTAATTAAGCACTAGAATAGATTCAGAAAAAAAAACGTAATGAACTTAATTTCCATATTATTGTTAATCATAATTGTAAAAAAACCAAAAAAAAAAACGAAAAAAAACTGAAAAAAGAAGAGTTTTTTAATGAGCTCCACAGAATTCATAATGAAAAATTCAATTCAAATTAAAATACCAGAAATTAAAAGAGCACACACACTATTTCCAATATACATACATATACTATACAATAATTGCGTATAATTACAATAATATATGCATATTACACTACGCTATAGACCAACAATAATGACAAATTATGATGATAATGATAATGATAATGATGATGACGGTAATGACGATGATTTTCACAAAAAGGTTTTTGTTTTTTTTCTGTTTTTTTCGTTTCTATGGGGAATTTTCATAGCGCCGATCATTGCAGCTGTTCCGATCTGACCCTGATCTTCAAGTGTTGTGTTCTTTATGTTGTATTCTATCATATTTCCTATGTCCTTGTCCAAACCGAAGCAAAGCGATTGCGAACAAGGCGAAATAGTTTCGAATTGACCACACATCATGTGCTACAAATTGTAATATCCGTCCAGAAAACTTTTTGAAGCGCACATTATTTGTAAGTCTTTCTCATTCCGAACGATAAATTCAGATTCTACGAATTGCCAATTACCGAGCTAGACAGCATTTTAGGTTGATATTTGATATTTCTCGCAATCTCCATAGCAAATATCAACTGCCAAAAAAGGACCAAGTCAGTCAAAGATATACTCATACACATACCGATTCGATTCGATACGATATGATTTGATAACAATAGAAGTTTGCTTGACCAAAGTTGAGTTCCCACATTATTTGCTCATAAAGTTCGCTCACAATCAATCAAAGGACCTCCAAAGACGTATCAGAAATAGTTATAAAATAAAAACCAGACATAAAGCCAAGCCAATTAACGAATATCACTGCCAGCTACATTGTTGTATAACGTAGTACAAGAAGCCCCGGAGTTATAGGAAAGTGTGAGGAAGCGCCGGAAGAACACAACGCCCAAGAGGCAGGAGTTAGGAGTAAGTTCGAGGAGCAGCTGCAATGCCCATGCAAACTCCTTACAATAGCAAATTTTCTGTACTCAAAATCAAGAAGAAACAGAAGAATCAGAAGAATGAGAAGATTAGGTTCGAATTTGTGGAAAATGGAAAGTGGATAGATAGCGTTAGTGGCACTTCACGGAATTTCAGCTAAGTGGACTCCTTGGCTACCCAATGAGGAATTGCCTGCAGTTGGAATGGAAAGGATCAAATCACTAAAACATTATTAACTGTTCTCTTATTTTAATCAAAATACAGCATACTCAAAGACGCATTAGATTTAGCCAAGAATGGATAGGCCTCACGATATTATCGAGATGATGATGGGATGAATGGGAAATGGGAAATGGGAAAAGTCGACAAAATGATTAACTAATTTCTAGATCGCATATATAACTAAATATATTAATGTTAAAAACAAAAAAGAAAAACAATAACTATAACAATAACGATTACGATAACGATAACGATAATGATAACAAGTAATTTAGCATATTTTTTTTTAACTGCTTATAGCCAAATATGTGTAAGAGTAAAATCTAGAAAAGAACATAATGACATTAAAGATTCGATGAATCTGGTCAAGAATTAAACTAAAAGCAAGAGCAAAACCAAAAATGTTAAATTAGTTCGACAAGGATTTTTTTTAATAATAATAATAATAATAATAATAATGATAATACGAAGAAATATGCATGAAAATAAGTGAAATAATGGTCGAAAATATTTAATGCATAATACAAAAAAAAAACGAGAAATTGCCATTAGTTGTTAATGTTAATGCGATACGTACTCGTACGTATGATCTATATGGAGTTGGCTCCATTCAAATATCTAACTCTGTATGTATATTGTATGTACCCTGTTTGGTAATTCTCTAGTCTCTCTCTAGTGGATGTCACGTAAATAGCATGCAAAGTCAAACTCAAATCGAACTAAAAGCAATTGTAAAATGTATCGAAAATCGAATAGATGAATCTTTCGTATATATATCATTCGTATTCGTACGTGTATATCGAAAATTCATACTCGTATTACCAAAGCAAAACTTTATTTTTCAAAGTTTTTGCGCACAATAATCATTACGATCCAATACCAAAATACGAATCGAAATGTATTAACTTAATTATAGATAAGCATGAGAAGAAATGTCATTAACTAAATGCAAAACCAAAAACCAAGAAAGAAGAAGAAAGATAGAAACCTAGAAGCAATAAGCGTTAAGCAGCAGCAAACCAAACCGCAATCTGAAAGATATTTCGAATCTCATCCAATTCTTCTAACTTACTTCACACACACACACACACACACACACACACACACACAAACACACCCCTTACCATTCAGTCCACTTGGCTGTCAAGCTGCCTAACTTCTATTCGTACTCTACACAATTATCCAATCCAATCCAATATCACCAGTTGTAGAACCCTTTGCTTTCCTTGCATTTGGCGTGTTTTTCTCTTTCTTAAAGCAAATGGGGGCCATAGCTTTCGAGAGCCTCTTTTTTTCTCGTTTTAACTCTATCCACTCGTAACGATAACTCGAGCTGCCAATTGAATCTCAAAGTCAAACCGAAATTGAATGGTTTCGCGTAACTTTTTCGATGCGTTGTTCTTAAGAAGTACTCTTCAAACTGTATCTGTATCATATAATATTTAAGTAAAAATTTCTGTGTGTCGTTGCTTAGTTTAGTTTTTAGTTTACTCTTTATTAATTTATATATTATATTATTGCATTTTTCTTTGTTTATTCGCAAATAAAACAAATACATATCATGGTTTATATTGTTTCATTTTTTCAATTTTAATTCTTTAATCTATGAAAATTTACTAACCTTTTGAACCCTGTTATACTGAGCGTGGCAATATATCAAGACAGGATTGTATCAGAATACGATTAACTTGAGCCAAATATCAGGACAACAAAGACAACAGATATTATCAGAATCGTTAAATTCAAGGGTTTGATTTAGTTGCTCAAAAACTGAAAATTTCAGGCCATACGCATCCAGTCTATTAAATGGTTAAATAGTCACTCAGGGCCCTTTTAGAATCTACTCGTAGTCTACAGTGTTGACTGGAATGGAAGGATAAAATCCTGCACTGAACCCAAACAAGAGGTGTGGGTTCGACTCCCGCTCATGTCGATAGGCATGACCCTCCTAGAAAAACTAGGTTGTGGCGTAGAATTTGACATCCACCCGATAAAAAAGTTCTTCAGTGAACAAAGCAGAATTAAAGTAAAAAAGTGATTTAGGCTTTGGCCCGATAGGTTATGATTTAAGAAGTAAAACCGATTATAGGAATACAAATTCAACGAGAAAATAACAATGGAAGTTTCAGTTAAAGAGCTCAAATTTATGTAGAGATATAAAAGATCTTAACTGACAATTATAAGTTTGTTTCTTATCTTCTTTCTTAATTTCTTATCTTCATCTGATAGACAATAACATTTTGTTTGTTTGTTCAAAATTTTAGGAATCATTTAACTACAGCTTGAGATTCAATGAGAATGTTCGTAGATCGGTTCAAAAAACACTTTCCAGCACAATCTAACTATTTATCTATCGAATTATCTAACACTCAACCTTTGGCGTAGGATTTGAAATCCACCCGCTTGGGAAATACAGGCAAATAGTGCTTCAGGCTTTGACCCTATAGGGTTGAATTCGACCATATAATAGTTATAATAACTCAAACTCTTTCGCACACTTCGCAAATTCTATCAAAATCGCCATACAACAAGTAGGTCAATTGTCGCAGTAACTAAAGTAAGGATTAGAAAGATGAAGAAAGTTGAAGAAATCAAGTGAAATTTGATAAATAGCAAAGTATTTTGACAAAATTAAATCAATTTATATGATTATCGAAAAGGAAAAACTATTAGGCCAATTCAATAATAATATTATATTCAGTTGATAATTATAAAATTTAATATAAATCGAGAAAGCAATTAGTGCAAACTTTTTATTAGAACAAAGTTTTTTAATGTGAAAACTAAAAGAGCCGACGAATGTTGTAAAAATTACGAATTATTATAAATAAATATACATACATATACATATATATATATGGTTATATAAGATCTGAAACTGCCAATTCACATTCTCAGACAAATTTAGCAAAAAAATAAAAACAAAAAAACAAAAACCTCCAAGCATATAAAATTAAACAGTACAATACCAACTATATATACAATGCATACATAATACCAATATGAAACAATGAAAATTGCTGAATATTTAAGAACCAGAAGAACAAGACGAAGAAGAAACAGATACTAAAGAGAAGATTACAAATAAATTAGGCTTGTGTCTTGTATTCCGATGCAAAATTCAATACTTAGTTAGGAGCATATAAATTCAACTCAATTCAACTCTTCAAGAGATTTTGTTTTTGAAATTCATTTCAATCCTGGGGGGTATAGAAATTTTCAACTTCACCACGAACGACGATGACGATTGCTTTGGGGTTTTGAGAGGTGTGTTTGCCATGTACTTTGTGTTCGGGCTTATCTTAAGGAGAAATCCAATCCAATCTAATCCTAAGTAACTGAGTGTGTATGTGCGTGTGTGTATGGATGTATGTGTGTGTGTATTTGTGTGTATTTACTATGTGTGAATAAATAGCAGACAATAATTAGTAAATTTGCAATATAAAAAGATAACAAAAACAAAGATACGATTACAAATTACAAATTAAAAATAATAATAAACACAAGAAGAGGCAATATTCGCATGTTTCCACACACCAAACACACCACACACCACACATACACACGACACACCACTCACCACTCACCACACACCACTCACCATATGTATAAGTACACCTATCTCAATCTGTATCTTTATCCGTATCTCTTAAACTAAGTTGCTTAAGCACATCCTCTACATTGGCACATAAAGTTAACCAGGTTCTAAAAGTTTGGTTAGTTTTGGGTCTTCCAAATTTTGGTTAGCTCCGTAATAAGAAGTTGTTTGTTTATTTATCGATTATCCGCGGGCGTAATGTAGTTCCTAAATATCCTAAAAACCAAAACAGAATTTGACTTTGTTCCACTTTGCACACTTGTTATCCTTTTTTTGCCGAAGATATATCCCTGCAGATTGGCATGAATCGATTCAGAATTTGAGCATATTCATCTCAAAACCTGTCCTCTATATATATGAATTATTCTTTAAAATCTTTTCGTATCTCATTTCCGAAAATATTTCCTTGCAGATTGGCATGAATCGATTCAGAATTTGAGCATATTCATCTCAAAACCTTTTCTCTATACAGGAATTATTCTTTAAAATCTTTTTGTATTCATTTTTTATACTTCCTGACAAACTGTCATCCATCTTCTGGATTCATCTCATTTCCGAAGATATTTCCTTGCAGATTGGCATGAATCGGTTCAGAATTTGAGTATATCCATCTCAAAAACTTTTTTCTCTAAATAGGTATTATTCTTTAAAATCTTTTTGTATTCATTTTTTATACTTCCTGACAAACTGTCATCCATCTTCTGGATTCATCTCA